>JAJLUP010000048.1:0-82780 GCA_030564285.1 Blastobotrys parvus
AAGCTAAGCTCGAGCGAAGCGAGCAAAAAAAGAAGCTGCACGCAGTGCGTTCTTCGAGAGAAGGGGATTCCGCCATCACACAATGTTCTGAAGTGATCCCCACGGGTCTAGCAGATGATCTAGCCGCTTGCCTGATGATGCTTTGGTATGCCGAGTATCGATGCAATGATGGCTAAGCTCGAGCGAAGCGAGCAAAAAAAAAAAAGGCTGCACGCAGTGCGTCCTACAAGGGAAGAGAATCACCAGTCTCCCGGGCTGATAGCGACAACCGGATTAATTGATGATGATGCGGCGTATTCAATCGCCGCTCGCCGGGAACAGAGCCCGATCGAACCCGACAATGCCCCCTCCTTATCGTGCGGGCGCGGTTCAGACTTCATTCAATTGTGATGTATCGTGTCCCCCTGAGTAGATCGATCATATTAAGGAGCGGCACCGAAAGCGGAAGATGAGCCGGGTGTAGGCGGATGATGGGCCACCCCACATTTTTGACAAACCCAACCCTGTAGCTCGGCCCTACCATGCCCACCTGATACTGACCGCCTGGCCCTTGTCAACATGACCCCCTAGCGCCATTCCACGATCAGCACTGGATCACAAAGAAGAAATTGTCTCGTATCCGGAAAGTGCTATCAGGAATAGATTAGTAGATTGGGAAGATTTTCAAATATCGACGTCCCGATCTGCTCCGATAGTGCCTCAATGATAAGCGCGCCTTCCCGTTTGGGCGGCGTGCATCCATACATGATACTTCTCGGACATGTTGAGCAAGACGAACATGATGGTGATGAACTCAATTGATAGATGGCGTAATCATTACAGAGAGAATTGTTCTAGTTGCCTGATTGTAGACCTCTGGTTCCGAATAGACTTTGCTAATAGCAATCAGAACCAAACCCAAAGCAGAAGCCTTCTCCGGATTAACCCAGGGATTGATTGCGACGACCAACACATGCTCACAAACACGGCCGCTTCTATTGGTCCCGCGCCCCGAGGCACAAGGCAACGGCTGCGAGACAAGACCGACCACCCCGAGCCCTCGGCCGAGAATCGGACTGTGGGGAAGGAGCGCAAAGCGCAGTACATGCGAGAATTGGCCGGAGCAACCTCAATATCTATCTCAGCCGCTACAATTAGTTGGTTACTATGCTTAAACCTTGTCCCGCCCGAACAAGTATACATAGTGCAACATGTCTCGAGAAAATGTCGAAATTTAGACCAGAATCCCCGAGTAACCTGGTACCGCTTCAAAAAACAAACTTGACGCTGGTAGGCCGGACGAAAACGGATCGGGAGCCGCGCCATCGCTGCTGTCGAAAAGTAACTTGCCAGGGAGTTGGGTGTTTGGCCAGCCTCGGTCGGGTTCCGCCGACTGGCACGAGCGCGGTGTGGCATACATTTTATTACATCTCTCGGGCAGCTCCTAGTTTTATTTTAATCGCACCCCTCTCTAGAGGTGGTGATACACAATATTAACCAAACCGTAACTTCGAATATCACACAGTATCATCAATAGCGGTTGAACGTTGCAAATATCGCTCTTATTGGACATGTTTGCCGCTAAAAATAACACCGGAGCCGCAGATTTTGGCTGCCTGTGCTCAGGAACTTCCCCACCTCTTTTTCTCTTCCCGGCGCTCGCAGCACTTGCCCAATACTGCAGTGGGCCAGGGTCTAAGTTTCTTTTGTCTCATCGAGTTCCTCCGCCTTCTTCCTCCTCCTCAACGAAAATGTTACGGTTGTACAGCCTGATTTGGAACGTTTGCCCCGGTCTCTTCTCGCAACTTTTTAGTTGTTGGTGGTTTATAAATATTGGAGCTTTTCCCCGGTTGGAAAAGGGTTAAACAATCCAAACAATAATGTCTCCTCCAGTTAATATAACAAAATTGCATCCACAAGGTGTGGAACCTCACAGCGAAATCGAGGAAGAATTGATGAACTCGGCTCACATTGATTACGACCGAGTTCACATTCAACACAACCCTTCGGTTGCTTCATTGTACGAAGATGCATTGGTCTACGAATCTGGCTCTGCCATGAACTCCACCGGTGCTTTGGTCGCCTCAAGTGGCAAGAAGACTGGCCGATCTCCAAAGGACAAGCGAATTGTTGATGAGCCATCATCTTCTGATAAGATCTGGTGGGGTCCAGTTAACAAGAAGTTGAGTCAAAACTCTTGGTTGATTAACCGAGAACGAGCTGTTGACTACTTGAACACTCGAAAGCGAATCTATGTGATTGATGCTTATGCTGGTTGGGATCCAAAATACCGACTCAAGGTCCGAATTGTTTGTGCTCGAGCTTACCATGCATTGTTCATGCGAAACATGTTGATTCGACCAAGTGATGAAGAATTGGCCAACTTTGGTAAGCCAGATTTCACCATCTACAACGCTGGTGCTTTCCCAGCTAACCGATACACTTCTGGTATGACTTCGTCAACTTCGGTTGCCATCAATTTCAAGGAAATGGAAATGTTGATTTTGGGTACTGAATATGCCGGTGAAATGAAGAAGGGTATTTTCACTGTTATGTTTTATTTGATGCCGGTCAAACATCAAGTGTTGACTTTGCATTCATCTGCTAATGAAGGCAAGGATGGTGATGTTACTGTTTTCTTTGGTTTGTCTGGTACCGGTAAGACCACCTTGTCTGCCGATCCAAACCGAATGTTGATTGGTGACGATGAACATTGTTGGTCTGATGATGGTGTGTTCAACATCGAAGGTGGCTGTTACGCCAAATGCATTGGTCTGAGTCAAGAAAAGGAACCAGATATTTTCAACTCCATCAAATTTGGTTCGGTTTTGGAAAATGTGGTGTTCGATCCAGTTAGCCGAGTGGTTGATTACGATGATACCACCTTGACTGAAAACACTCGATGTTCTTATCCAATTGAATACATTCCAAATGCTAAGGTGCCATGTTTGACCGACAACCATCCAACCAACATCATTTTGTTGACTTGCGATGCTCGTGGTGTCATTCCACCGATTTCCAAGTTGACCAGTGAACAAGTCATGTACCATTTCATTTCGGGTTACACCTCCAAGATGGCCGGTACCGAAGAAGGTGTCACTGAACCAGAAGCCACCTTCTCTGCATGCTTCGGCCAACCATTCTTGGCTTTGCACCCAATGCAATATGCTCAAATGCTGAGCGACAAGATTGCCAAGCACAAGGCCAATGCCTGGTTGTTGAACACTGGTTGGACTGGTGCTTCTGCTACCAAGGGTGGTAAGCGATGTCCATTGAAGTACACCCGAGCCATTTTGGATTCTATCCATTCTGGTGAACTGGCCAAGGTTGAATTTGAAACCTTTGAAACTTTCAACTTGCAAGTTCCAACTACTGCTCCAAATGTGCCAACTGAGTTGTTGAATCCTGCCAACGCCTGGACCGAAGGTAAGGACTCCTTCAAGGCCGAAGTCAAGAAGTTGGCTGGCTTGTTTGCTTCCAACTTTGAAAAGTACCAAGAAGGGTGCTCCAAGGAAGTGGTCGCCGCTGGTCCTACGTTGTAATTTCCTTTACTATTCATAGCATTCAATCAATATCAGCATTTTTTTTTTTCAATTGTCATGATGATTGAGCCGCATCCAATGTGGCCATTGTCTGTAGAAACTTTCTGCCCCCGGATCACAGTATCTTGTGCCTTGGGTGTTGATGTAAGAAAACCAAACTCCGCATATGGAGGCTGTGACGCATCGAGCGGAGGCACAATCAATTCCGTCATTGACCATTGATTAATTACCCCAGACTGACCCCTGCCAATATCGGTAGTAGGTTCTATACAAAACGCTTCTTAAAGTTGAAGGTCTTTGTTGAGCCTAGTCTACCATGCGGTTACATAAGCGACATACGCACGCACGCGGTCGGGCTCGGGCCACCGCTAGGACTTCTACCCAAGGCTTGGCGCACCGCACAATTTTCGCCTGGTGCAGGATGAACAGCGTTTCGGCCTTTCTTTCTTTGCCACACTCACTTCACACTTTAGTTCACCAACCCACCGTACAAACGACAACCCAATTAAACAATGCTCAAGTGGGTGCAAGGAAGGTATGCAAGGAACCCAAAGAACGCAAGATAGACTAACAGGGCAGTGTTTCGGCATTGACCGGATCTGCTGAGCCGATATATGGCAAGGAGGCGTTTCGATCGGTTGGCGACACGGTCAAGGACCAGAATCCGTATGGCGAATTGGAACGATCGGATTTACAATGGCAAGCTCCATGGTCCAGCAATGTGGAAACCCAGACTTTCTATTTTAATTCTCAAGAAACTGGTCATTATGGGTTTGTTCAAGTGATCCATTCCAACCCATTGGGGGTTCATTTCACTGCACAATTCACCTGTTTGATTCGACATGACGACAAGCCGGAAGAATCGGTATGGACCTCGACCAATTTGGATGACTTCGAAGCGAAGGGAACAGATTTCACTGCTCAAGGTATGAGCATTAAGCTGAATGAAGAAGGTACCGAATATTCCATTAGTTCCGTGGTGAATGAAGAATCGCTTGTCGAGATCACCGTTTCCCGAGGCGATTGCAATGGTTTCAAGATTGGCAAGGACGGCACCAGTCTCTATGGTGAAGATTTGGAAAACCCCTGGGGCACTATGCGGCATGTGTTTTGGCCACGAGCCAGTACTAGTGGCAAATTGGTGGTCAAAGGCAAAGATGTGGAATTGAAGAGTGAATCGACTCGATCCATGTATGTCATGGCGATGCAAGGAATGAAGCCACATCATGCAGCTTCTCGGTGGAATTTCTTGAATTTCCAGGGCCCAACCATGTCGTGTGTTGTGATGGAATTCACCACGCCACCATCATATGGGTCTCAAACAGTGTCAATTGGCGCAATCACCAAAGATGATAAACTTGTTGCATGCAGCACCGATGTCACCGTGACGCATAAGGATGCTGAAGAAGACGATGTTGGATGGCCAGCTCCAAAGGCGATTGAGTTTGACTTGAGCGGACCGAAGGTCGGCGACGAAGTCGCCGACTCTGAGCCAGTCAAGTCCAAGGTATCTGGCAAGCTGGATCGAATGGTCGATCGAGTTGATGTTATGGCCGAGATTCCGGCGTTTTTGAAAAAAGTTGCTTCAGGAGTTTCCGGAGCAAAGCCGTATATTTATCAGTATTCCAACCCAATGACCATGACCATGACTATTGATGGCAAAGAGGTGACCGAAGAAGGTCAAGCTTTCAACGAAGCCACTTTTATTTCTTAATCCGTATAATAATATCATTAATTACAAGACCGCAGACATCATCGAATAACTGGACATAACCAAGAACAGAATCTGCAGCAATCCCCACACAAACGGAATCCAAGTGGACACTCCGAACAGACCCGCTCTGTAAATAGCAGCCACGATCAACCCTACAATGGAGCCACTAGCTACGGCTTGGAACCCAGCAATCAGCGCATACACAGCAATGATCCACAGCCCACCGAGCTTTTTACGATGATGCATAGTCACGGCCAACCCTGCGGCACACATATGGAAAGCCAATGAAAATATCAGCGTCCAATATAGGGTGAACTTCCAGATGTCCCCTGTGAAGTATAAGAAACTCAGATGGTATGCCCTTTTTTGGTCACCCATTGGGATATGAAGAGATGGGAACGGCGGTGTCGTATAGCCCACTGGCACGTTGTTCCCGACGACTACTAGCGAGCTGAACCTATAGCAAGGAATGTTAGCATTTGGTTGTTATTCTTGGGAGATCGTACATGGCGTCATGGAGTCGAATATTGCAGGATTAAAGGATTAAAGGATTAAAGAATTAAAGCAAGGAGAGCCGCCGGTCGTGTGATTGGGAGCGATGGCAATCGATCAACGCAGCTTGGTTTCAGAGTCAATAACAACCTCCTTCTCCTCATCTCCTTATTACCGATGGACAAGCTGCCGTACGAACTCTGGCTTGAAATCTTTGGAAATCTGGACATTCCAGACCTGTACCAGTGCCTATTTGCATGTCGGTACTGGCACTGTGTGGCGACGGACCCGTCGCTGACCCACACTCGGTTGCGGCGGGCTGCATACAGGCTCAGCGGCACGTATCAGCATCGACCGACAACCATGGAGCTTTTCCACCAGCGCATCCTGATGAGTCCGTTCCAGTTGAGTCCTGCATGCAAACCGGCCCATCTTGAGCTTATCCAGGTGTTGTCGTTGCGTATGAAACGCGACGCGGTGAAGCGTCAGTTGGCGGCCCGTCCGACCAGAGACGAGCTGGTGAAACGCGGAGTTATGCCCAAGGTGGAGTCTGGGCTTTTGGCAGCTCGAACGAAACGGCTGGAAAGGCAGAAAGTGGCCGATGTCATCACCCGATTCTATCAAGATGGCGATAGCCGCCCGACTTTGAAACGGGCTATCGAACGCGGTATCATTAGTGAAGAAGTGGATGGGTCGGTGCAGATGCCGGTGAGCACGTTGACTCGGATGTTTGCGTATTGGAGCCACCAAACCAGCGCCCCAACCCGACAGCAGGCACCCACCCCTACGAGGGCAAGAGTGTATAAGATGCGGCAGCATATGGAGCAGCTGCTGAGCGGCATTCCGGCGGCGGCGCCGCCGCCGCTCAAGCCGCTCACGCGACAACGCACCGGCACTACTCTAGGAGCCGTCGCCACCATGAGGCAGCGGTTCTTGAGCATATCAACGTAGTACTTTTAATTATTTATCTAGTTTCTTAAAACTTATTCGTCATCTTCGTCGTCTTCTTGTGGTTTGCCGAGTCCCGATTTCTTCAACAGCTGGGCAATATCCGATGGCGACCAGATCTTATGATACAGCTTGCCTTCTTTTGTGTGGCCCACTGTGGCGAATTCGAGCTTTTCGCTGGTCAGGGTGGTGGAATCCATAGTCTTGGACAACACCTTCATGGCCAGTTCGCAGGCCTGTTCCAACGTAACGTCGTCCTTGTAGTCTTGTTTGAGCAAGGTCTGCGCAGACGCGTTGTTGGCACCTACAGAGGTGGCCTTCCAACCACTGTAGTTGCCTGATGGGTTGGAAGTGTACAATTGGAATCCATTAACGTCGTCATGACCTGCGTAGATAAACGATACCCCGAATGGCCGCAACCCACCGTGTTGAGTGTACGATTGCTTGACATCACACAATTGCCGCACCAGCATCTCGCAACGCACCGGTTCCGAGTATTGGCGCAGATAGTTTTGGGCATACACCCGTGCGTAGTTGACCAAGATGCTCGCGTCCGAATCAATACCGGCCACTGCGGCAATCATGTTGTCGTTGATGGTGTACATTTTCTCAGCGCTGATGTCTTGTTCAAGCAGCTTGCTGGTGACATTTTTCTCAGCAGCGAGCACAATGCCGTCGGATGCTAGAATCCCGATCGCAGTACCGGCGTGCGAAATGGCCTCTAATGCGTATTCGACCTGTTGGTTCCATGCGTTAGTTGTTTATTGGGTGGCGAATTGTGCCTGTTATGGACAGGGACAAACACACAGGGGCAATGCGGGGGTACATACTTGGTACAATCGGCCCTCGGGTGAGAAGATTGTTGTTCGTGAATCGTATCGTCTGCTGCCCATTGTGTGTTGTTAATTGATGTGATTGTGGTGGTGGTGATGACGATGACGGTGATGGTGGAGGGTGGTGGAAATTGAAGAATTCGATCCCGCTCCCAATTCATAGACCAACCCACCACACATCATGGAGGATGGATGGACCCGGCATATCGCTCCCACGGGGCATTATTATTACTACAATAAACAGACCGGGCTAAGCACGTACGACAATCCTGGTACTACACAGAAAAAGAAGAATGCAAAAAGACGCAGAAAAGGCGGTAATGACAACGACCGTCCTCGCATCAAAATTCCGCTCGACACCTCGCCGTGGGTGCTGGTAGTGTGCAAAAGCGGCCGCAGGTTTGTACACAATACAGATACCAAGCTCAGTATATGGACGGGTCCGGAGGACGTGCAGACCGAGGTGGCTCGACGTGAAGAGGACAAGGACGCCATGGTCGAGCTCATTGCAAGGGCCCGAGGGCTCGTGTTGGACCCGCCGCAGGGGCAACAAGAACAGCCGGGCACGGGCCCGGAACCAGAACCAGAACCAGAGAAGGCTATCGTGGACTATTCCAGCTCAGAATCTGAACAAGACGCAGACGAATCGGAGTCAGAGCCAGAGTCAGGGTCAGAGGTGGAGTTTGAAGAATCGGACGACGACGACATGGACCCAGAGACGAAACGCGCCGAGTTCATTGGTATGCTTCAAGAGCATGCCAATGCCTACGGCACGTGGGATACTGAACGGGACAAGCTTGTGGCTGACGACCGATACGACCTGTATGACACGAACAAGGACCGCCGCACCGTGTTTGACGAGTGGGCGGGCAGAGAGATTGCGCGGCTAAAGACTGAAGCGCCATCGCGAACGGTTGCTCTCGACCCTGTGGACGAGTTTAGCCGGTTCGCAAAACAGCATTATGATCCCAAAAAGCACCGGTTCTATGTGGATTTCAAACGAAAAGTGCGGCGCGAGCCGCTCTTTGCGAACTCGCAGCTCACCGACCGCGAAAAGGAGCAGATCTTCCGCCAAATCAAGCAGAGCTAGATTATGTATATATTCTATTTTTTGGAGCCGTATTTGGCAGCGCGCTGTGCCCACCAGTGGTTCCGTTCCTTGGTCAGATAGTTAAACCCGTCATCTTCATCGGCACCCGGCTTCTCCTCTTCATCCTGCTGGTCGAGCCGCACCGCCAGCTCGCGCTTGGAGGTGTCATTGTCGTCTACCCCGATTCTGTACGTCCCGCCGAGCACCAAGTCTTTGGCGACGAGTTCGCGGGTTCGTCCGAGCGATTCGATGGCGCTGACCCGGTCAGCTGTTTCGTCGACCAGCTCGTCGAAACCGGGCACGCTAGCGATCTCGTGGAACGCCTGCATCATGGGCACTGAGTCTGCCTTGACGAGCGAGTTGGAGTCAATGGTGAAGATGTTGAGATTATCGTAGTGCTGGATGTAGTCTGGTCGGGTCATGATCTGTCGAGCACGCCACAATGGGATTCGTGGCACCTCGTGATCCGCGGAGGCCAATTCCTGCGGCGTCTTACCTTGTAGTCGCTGGTTACGATCGATCTTGACCATTTCCCGCATTAAAAACATGGCAGAAGTAGAGAACTTACCGGATTCCATCACGTCGTCGTCCATCTCCTCCCCCAACAGCCCGCACTGGTTCAGAAACCACGTTTTCTCCTTGTCGATGAGCGCGTGGCATGCATGCACAATGTCGGGCTTGGAGGTCACCGCTGCAATGTGCTGCGGCCGGCCGCCAATTAAGTTGTAAATCTCGTTGGTCTGTGCGGCGCTAAGCTTCTCGCCGTTGTACTTGAGCCGCGCCCGCTTGATGGCCATGACGGCCTGTCGCCGGTTGAGGTCGCCAATGCTGATCAGATCGAGCCGCGTGCCGAGCCGCTTAAGCCGTTCGTACAGCCAGTAGTCATCCGAGTTGAACACCAGCGTGGCAAGACCCGAGCCGGACAGTGCTTCTGCCTTTTGCTGGAGGAGCTCAACCAGCATCTGTCCCTCTTCGTCGTCGCGGAACAGATGTGCGTTGTTGATCACCAGAACCAGCGGCTTGGATGAAGTTTTCCGGTGTTTCAAGGCGACTTGCTCCAACCGGTTGAACGCACGCTCGATATCCAGCAGCGCCGTGGTATCTCTAGGACCACGGATACTAAACAGTGCCCCCAGATAGTCTTCATGGTACTCGAAGTTCAGAGCCTTGCCGAGCCGAATACGGAAGATTTCCGGGTCGGCATGGGCATCTAAGAACGCACAATTCGCACCACCGACTTTCCGCATACCCTCCAATATCATTGAAGTCTTACCGGTGCCCTTTTCGCCAATCAGCAGAAAATACCGCCCGACCGTCCGGCCTGCCATAATGTCGTCAATGAGCTGTTGATGCTCACGCACCACCCATCCCTCTTTTTCGTCACGATTGGTCCGGCTATGCATCGTAAGTTCGAATGCAGGATCACCATGGTGGAATGCGTTGGCTATCTTGTTGAGTGCATGATAATGGTAACCTCGGTGGTACGAGATGCCGGCCAACCCCAGACAAGCCAACGTGGCCACCATGATCCCGGCCGCTTCCAGACTCTTTAGAAGGATGGTTCGGGCGCTCCGGTCCTTGTCTTGAGAGTTGCTGCCCTTTTTCTTGGATTTTTTGTCCTTTGGATCGTCCTCGTCGACATCAGCCTCCGCAGGATTGTCCACTGGCAGCATGTTGGGCATGGCCCAGATGGCTCGTTTCGCGATGAGCCCCGACACCCCAGGCCGTTTGATCAATTGACCTCTGCTCCGTAAGCCGCGAACACTGCGTAGAGCTAGCATGAATAAAAGAATGAATACAAGTTGGTGTGCTGAGAAAGTGAACAAAAGATGGCTCCGCCTCCTGAGTGGAGTGCACGGCGGGCGCCCTGCAGAGATCTCAGATTTTTCATAGTACAATATTTACACAAAGCTAATCTCAAAGCTTAACGGCAGTGTGGATAGCAGCTACCCCGAACGTCAGGTTCTCATATCCACACCCGTTCAATGTGAACCCTGCCTTTTCAATCATGCCTGCAAATTCGGGCTGGGTCGGGAATTTCCGAATGCTTTCCACCAAATATTGGTACGAGTCTCGGTCGCCAATCAGCACCTGGCCTAGTAATGGGATGACGTTGAATGAGTAGGCATCGTAGACCTGTTCCAACACAGCATTATCCACTTTGCTAAACTCCAAACATGCAAACACTCCACCCGGCTTCAGCACTCGGTACGCAGTATGCAAAGCTTGTTGAACATCAGTGAAATTTCGAATGCCAAACGCAACCGTGTACAGGTCCTGCGACTCGTCGGCGATTGCATCCAGAATCTCGGCATTTTGCACCTTGAAGTTGATCCGGGATTGGTCGACACCTTTGTAGACCGTCTGAGTCTTGCTTCGCAGCTCCCCCTCGGCCAGCATCTCAGGATTGATATCCACTACGTTCATCACGCTCTCCCGGTCGCCGTGCTTCTGCAACGCATGATCCATGATTCGGAACGCAATGTCGCCAGTACCACCTGCTACGTCCAAGAACGACAATGGCTGACCACCGGGACGTTTTCCCGGATCCAATTTGCCGACAAAGTGGTCTTTCCATAGCCGGTGGATCCCCATCGACATGGCGTCATTCATATAGTCGTAGTTGGCCGCTACATTGCTGAAAACATGCTTCACCATGCCTTCCTTCGCTGCCTCGGGAACGGTTTGGAACCCAAAATGGGTCTGCTTGTTTAAACACCGCGCAGCCGTGCTGAAGAGTCTGGATTTTATCATCGTTGGAGGTGGTAGAGGTAGTGGTGGTGGTGCCGGGTGGGAGATGATCAACAAATTTTGACAGAAATAAATTACTACGCGCTCACGACACACGACTATACGACTGGGGTATTCTCCAACGCGATACTCTTGGTCATGTTGTTGACCTTGTAAATGCCTACCAGCCGCTTGGCCAGTTCAAACATATTGTTCCGTAGTGAAATGACAATAAATTGACCGTTCTTGGTCCGCTCGTTGATATACGTGGCCACGATCGACACGTTCCGGAAATCCAGTGCGGCGTCAATTTCGTCCATGACATACAGCGGGGTTGGCTTGTAATGGTGCAATGCAAACACTAGAGCCAGCGAAGATAACGTCTTTTCGCCACCAGACAAGTTGGAGATGTTTCGCCACGACTTCTTTGGTGGCATGACGCTGAAAATGATGCCCTCGCTGAACGGGTCCAGCGAGTCTACCAGTTCCAACTCGGCGTTACCACCCATGGTGATCATTTGATACATCTCCTTCAGCTTCATGGACACAATGTTGAACCCAGTCATAAATTCGTCAAGTCGCTTTTGACGCAGGTCGTCACACCGCTTCTTGACGGCATCTCGTTCGCTGACAGCCTCATTCAGAGTCTGTCGCCGAGACTCATACTCTTGCACTCGCCGTCGATACTCTTTCAACACCTGCATGTCAATCTTGGCATCAGCATTGGCGTCTTCGAGCTGCCCAATCTCCCGCTTCAAAGAGTCCTTGCTCAGTGATGAGAGCTCATCGCTGGAATATTCAAACAGCCGCTCCGGCTCAGGTTCCGGCTCTGCGGCGTCCTGCGGCTCAGCCATTTCATCGTCTTCTTGCTCCTCACCATCGGCGGCTTGAACCACTTCAATATCTTCGTCCTGCTCTGCTTCAGAATCAGCAGGCTCAACAGGCTGCACACGTCGCAAACGCCGAATCTCGGCGACATCATGCATCTTCAACTGTGTCAACTGAGCCTCCACACTGCTCATAGTAGCATGATCATCCTTCAGACTCTTCTGATGCTGTTCAATGGTGTTCTTAATCTCAATCTCTACCGACCGTACCGAATCGATTTGCCGCTGGCAGTCGTCCAGCTCCTCTTTCAACGCATCTAGCGCTTCTTGCTTGTCTAACACAGTATCATTGGCCTGGCCGGCCTGCTGCTCCATGTGGGCAATCTTGCTGTTCATCTCCTTCAACGCCTGAACAAACGACTCAGTATCCTGCTCGCTCTCGGAAATCTCCCGCTGGGCATTGTCAATAGTGCGTGTCTGCTTCTTGACCTCATTCACCGCCTTGGTGCGCTCCATCACCCCGTTGCTGAGCCGCGTGTTGCACAGCTCGATCTGTTCCTTAATGCCATCAACTTTGCTCTTTTGCAGGCGCAGCCGCACCCCGCCCGCGTCCATGATCTTTTCTTGCAAATCGGCAATCTTCTGATCCATATCTGCAGTCTTGCTCTTGAGCCCCAGCAGATCGCCTTCGAGCTTGGTCACCACAGACTTGGCACTGCCAAGCTCCTTGGTGATCCCGCCAGCAGCTGCAGACTGCTCTTTGGCAAGCTCTTGGTGCTCCTGCTGAGCAAGCTTCAACTCATGCTCCATGGCTTGTAACTCCATCTGCAACTTGGATATATCCAGCTCTACCACTGGCTTTTCGTCCTTGAACTGCTTCAACGCCGTCTCCATCTGCTCAAATTCCTTCGTAGCATGCTGTACCTTATCTTCGTACTTGGAGAGATATTCCTCCATTTCCTGGATCTTGTCCTCTGATACTTGCTCCGTCAGCTTGTCCTTCATGGCACCAGATTTAACACTGGTGCCACCACCAGACATCGTACCCGACATGTCAACCAACATGCCATCAAGAGTCACCACCCGCCATCGCCGCTTACCATACGCAATTCGCCGTGCCTGTTCCGGGTCGGACGCAACCAGTGTGTCAGAAAGAACGCTGTAAAAGGCGGGCAAAAACTTGGCATCCTTGGGCTTGATCAGATCAAACAATCGCGGCACGTTCTCAGGGGTTGTGATGCGGCTCAGATCTCGCTTGGGCAGGCGATCAAGTAGAATAAACTTGGCCCGTCCAAGATTGTTCTTTCTCAAATATTCAACACATTGCTGACCTGTTTCCACAGTGTCAACAACAAGATTGTCCAATGCTGGACACGCAGTACTGATTGCAACATCATACCGTTGGTCAATAGTCCCCAGTCCACCCAGTCGGCCATGGAACCCTTCAATCCGCCCTGACCCACTCAACTTGGTCAAGCTCTTGAGAACCTTGTTTTGAGACGCAACCGATTGTTGCGATTCTTTGGAAATGGTCAACTTTTGTCTCATGGCACTGAGCTTTTGCTTCATGTTCTCAAACCCCGTGCTCGCTTGAGACATTTCCTGCTCACCAAGTTGGATCTGCTCACTGGTGTGTTTCAGCTTGTCTTCGAGCGACTGAAGATCGGACTTTTTCTCTCTGTCTTTGACTCGGATCGACTCGATCTTGGACTCGGCTTTTTGTAATGCACCACCTGCCGAATCGGCCCGTTCTTGCAACATGTCCACTTGCGACTGTGCCACAGCGATCTCGGATTCCTTGGCACTGATCTTGGTCCGCCAAGGCTCCAGCAACCGTTGCGTCTTCTCAATCTCATCAGTAAACCCCTGGGTCTTGTCTTTCAGCTCTTCCTGGATCTGGTCCAATCCGGCTGATTCTTGCTTCAACGACTTGACCAAATCTTCCAGCTGCTGGTTGAGTTCGGCCGTTTCTTGTTCATAATTGTCCAACCACGATTGACTTTCCGTCTGCAAATGCGATGCGTTCTGGATCGTCTTTTCAAGCTT
This sequence comes from Blastobotrys parvus, assembly GCA_030564285.1. Classification (NCBI taxonomy): domain Eukaryota; kingdom Fungi; phylum Ascomycota; class Dipodascomycetes; order Dipodascales; family Trichomonascaceae; genus Blastobotrys; species Blastobotrys parvus. Next base: position 14,202 of record JAJLUP010000048.1, read on the forward strand.
TTTCCGTTTGGTGTCGAGGTGTTTCTTCTTCTCTTCGAATTGCACCTTTTCCACTTCAAGCTTGGACAACTTCTTGGCACTAGCTTGAGCCTCTTTCTTCAATGAATCGAGCTCCTTGGATTTGGACTTGAGATCGGCCGCAAGATTCTGCACTTGATCTTTGTTTTCGCTAGTCTTTTCCAGCTCCTGCTGCAGTTTTGCTTGCTGCTCATCAATTACCTTGGTGCTGAGTTCAATCCTGCTGTTGCACAAGTACCGGTAAAGCTGAAACAGAGCAGATTTTTTCATGGTGATCTCATTCTCGGTCTGCAAGAATTGTAACACCTGCTCCTTCTGACCCTCTAACGAATTAAGCTCCTTCTCTACAATATTCAGCCGATTCGTCTTCTCAACACAGTCCTCATTGAGTTGTTCTACTTGGACCTGAGAATCTTCAATGGCCTTTTTATAATCAGAAGTACCAATGATATCCTCCAAATATTCCAACAGTCCATCATCATTCTCATTCTCGGCCTTGGCTTTCATTTGAGCAATGGATTCGACTTCACCTTGTAAAATCAAAAACCGTTTATGATCCAGATCGATACCTCGGTCCTTGAGAAGCGTAGTGACCTCAGTAAACGTACTATCACGATCGTTGATTGTGTATTTGGAGCTGTTGTTTTTGAATGCCCGTCTAGCCACTACCAACTCAGTACCAGGCACCGATATCGTAGTGCCATCATCGTTGTCCTTGACATCCTCAAAATGCACTTCCACACTACATGATGTCAAATTCGGCTGCGACGACGACGAATGGATCAACGACGAGATCTTGCCTTGCCGCATCTTGGATGCTCGGAACCCAAAAACAAACAGCAACGAGTCAATCACGTTACTCTTGCCTGATCCGTTCGGGCCCACAACTGCTGAAAACGACTGTAATGTTAGCATTTGACAAAAAAAAAGACATACCGAGTGAAACGGGCCAATTTCTTGCCGACCGGCATAGGATTTGAAATTGTTCAGCACGAGCCGCGTGATGACCAGCCGCTGCTTTGGCGGAGGTGGCAGCTCGGGCATATGTTGCATTTTTGACGGCGAGGACACCAAGGATGTTCGTCCTGATGGTGACCGGTTCGTCATGATCGGGGTATCTGGGTATGTAAAATCTGGCTTCTTGGCACTGTCCAGCTTGACCTTGGACAATCCCGTCACCATCTGACTGATGTTATTGTCGCGTTGGGTGATATCAGCCAACGGCTTATGTGGAGTTGAAGGTGTCGATTCCAACTCTTCCTTCTTGATTGGTGAGATCGGCTCCAGCCCCACCACCTGGATCTCTGACGCGTTCTCGTTTCCTTTTTCCGCATTGTCGCTGATGGCGACTGATTCCTCGTCGTAGCTCATTTCCGGATCCATTTTCCGCGGCGGTTCATCCTTAATGGGGGCCATTTCGGCAGAGGCGGCAGCCTCTGCCTCAATAGCCGCTGCAGCACGTCGCGTCAGTCGGGCCATGGTCGTTGATGTTGATGAAGATGTTTGTTGATGTGGTGGTGATCCAGACTCTCGACGGTTGGGTCCGCGACCGACCGCGCCATGGCAACGCGCCTTCCGGCCGGGCAACCCTCAGACGCGTCGTCGCTGGGAGTCGGTCCAAAAGGAGCCTCGTTCCTTTTCAGCTGGCGAGCCAACCTGATGACATGGCTAACATATCGAGCGATCGAAGCGAGATAAAAAAAAAAAAAAAGCCGAGCACAGCGGAATCCCTTGATTTAAGAATAAATATAAATGCATTATGCTAACCCTTGTAATGATGTTGGTCTAATTCCCAACCACTCTCCCTATGCAACTATGGGCGCCCCACTGATCCGAAACTTCCGGATTGTCGCTGGGTATGATCATCGTCTAGCACATCCCCAACATTGGACTGGCCACTCCGAATATGACGACCGATCACCCAATTTTGAGCCGTCTGCCCCACACCTCATCCTCGAAAAATCACCCGTCACACCACCACCGTAGATTGCTCTAACACCAGATTCACGCTTGCTGGTGTTAAGGCTCGGCCATAGCCTGTCATGACACCGATGGCATGAAGCAAAGACAACCATACATACGCCGACGCTGCCAATGTGAAGGCAAACATTGGTTTGGAATGTGCCGCCTTGTAGTCATACAAAGACCTTAGAGCGGTGTAGTTCAATATCCACGAGCCGGCCAATGTGGCCATGTTGATAGCCAGCTGTCCCGGCTTCGAATCCGGCCGAGGAAAGATGGAATAGGCTTGCTGCCAAAAGTTGGGTACTGTGAGAATGCAAATGAGCACCGCATAGATCACTAATACCTCCCGTAGAAGCACGGTCATATTTTGTGATCTGGCCACCAAGAGTTGTGTGTCTGAAGAGAGAGAAAAGATTTCGATTCCGAACGCCACGGTTTTAATTAGCGGATTACGTATGATCAACGAGACTGGGCTGCATGCATATCCAAGTGGGGGATGAACCCGAGTCTCAGACTCGGGAAATATACAATTAATTAGAACTATATAGACAACTTGGTATCGATATAAACATTAAAATGCCCTTGCAGGGTGTCCTCCTCCGGGTACTCGTGATCCGGGATCTTGTCAACTTCTTTCCGATTGAACCGACGTACCCGGCCGTTTGATAGATTGAGCCTACCTTCATGGGCCAGGTTCTTGGCCGGATAAATGACCAACCGACCGGGAGTGATCTGAGCTGAGTGGTTTTCATACATCGTTGAAGCCAGCTGCCATAGCTTGGAGATCTGCTCTGGCCGGGTGCTCGGATGCCCGCCAATGGTCCGTGTTTCAAAAGTCTGAGCATGAGTAATTGAGTTGATCAACAGCACTTCTTGGATTTCCTTTGGGATGGTTTCCGCAATGACATACCGAATTACATGTAGTAATTGATATGCATAGTTGCTCTGTCCTGATCCATGGAATTGAATGCAACACATTGACAAGGCACGCCGCAACAGACCAATATCACCCTCTGCAATGGCGTGTTTCAGCACAAAATAAACCTCCGAATTTCTCAAAAACAAATAATGTGCCTGCACTTCTTGGTCATTGTGAAACCGATCGTCAAAGGTGTTCCAGTTCGACCGTTCAGTTATTGACTGCACCAAAAACTCAATTGTGTCCACTATCTGGTGCGGCTCAAACGTACTGAGCTTGTCGTTCAACTCCGCCACAGGCATCTGGAACTTCTGCTCCAGAATCGCCAGAATCCGGGCCCTGTAACTCTGGATTACTAGCTCCTCCAGCGAATAGAACTCACTCGATTCCTCGGATACATTGGGAATGTTCAGGAATTGCAAATGGTTGTAGAGTGACCCGCCTCGCTTCGGGTCCCCTCCGAAATGCGCCCGCAGCAGCATTTCCAACGCATGCATTCGAGTGTGTAGCAGCGAAGGAAATGGCAGCAGCCATTTCTTCGAGTCATATCCATAATCTTCTTCCTCGTCATGCAAAAACTTCATAATCTGAATATTTTCAACTGTCTTTTGATCGGTAAACAGCATGAACACCTTGTCGTCGAAATCGTGGGGCTGCAATTGGTAGTCCTTGAGATATATTTGCTCAATCACATGCTCTGTTCCTTCCTCTGTGTATCCATCGAACGGCAAGTCTTGGAGTGGATGCAGTTCAGGAGATGGAATTGGAACTTTTTGCACTGTTGGCATTGGTAGAACTGCGTCTTTATTTGGAAACAGCTTTTCAAAGAGCCCAGGAAAGCTGCTGTCGATTGCTTCTTTCACAAAATGACGTCGAATATTGAGCTGTGTTTCGTCATCATGCGTGCCGTCGGCCAAAATGACCTTATTAACGTCGAGTTTGAGCTTGTCATCGACCATACTGGGACGTAATCCACCTTGCTGTGGTCGTATTCCCTGAAAGGACACCCCCGAAGTGGCATTGCCTACTTCCAGGTGCGAATGGAATCGACGCCGGTCATCGCCTATCACCTCGTTCGAATGATACGCAGTAACCACTGTCTGAGGCATTATGCTTGATTGTAATTCAAAATACGGTGAGCGTTTTGAGTCGGTGTTCTGGGGAATGGAAGGTTATTGCGTAGTATTTATCCCACCTCCAAGAAGCCTTTCCGCCCTGATCGGTGATGGCCCGTTTAGTTAGGTAAGATAGTCGAACGACGATATGGAATAACAGGAATCTCGTAGATCTGCCAATTAGTTTGGATTATCGGCCAATGGCGTTGCGTGTCAGTAATAAGGTTCGATCTTAATTGGTCGTAAGCCTGTGAAATAATCGATTCTAGTGTAGTGGTGGAGTTAACGGAAAGAATTCTTAAGGCAAAAAAAAAAGTTTATGCAAGTTCTGAACCTTGTAGTGGAAATATCTGAGTGCAAGTAAGTAGTAAAACCTTATAGCTCATCGGTGCCAGAACATGGGATTTCACGGTGCCTTTATATGGATGGGTGCAAAACGCTACCCATCTTATATAGGTGAATCATTCGGTTGTTTGTTTTTCATTATGACGGTACATCTCCCCCTCTCCTCACAGCTATCCCTACCTTATCTGGTACGCTACTCCTATAATAGTTCAACCGATCCGCCAACTTGGTTGCTTCGGCTTGGACTGGCGGGGGCCTCCTCAATGCGGCTGCATTGTAGTGAATGGGGAGGTCGAATTGACCACTAGAATTCATTTCCGCTGGTCGTATCCCACCCCGATGATCCATTTGTCATAAAGAAATACCAGAAGGCATGGATTATTTTGTATATTGTGTTAATAGTTGTCCGTGTGGCTGCATATGGAGCTACCAAGATCGACATCAGTGCGTACTCGCTTAGGCTCTAGGCACCAGGGCCGCGTCTCGGTTAGGCAATCCAGACAGCCACAACGTGGATGGAGGGTTTCAGGTACCATGGTCATGGCCATGACCCTTCTTCGTGGATTGCCGAGTGGCAACAGCAACAGATCCCGCAGGACTCCTTGGGATTCTTGTTTTGGAAGCCTAATGCCTTCTTTGTGCAGTGAGCCACTGGGTAACGCGGCGCGGCGGCCCGGTCGACAAAGACTTGATCTGGTGTTATTAGTATTATTATTAATTATTCTATAATCTATGATCAATGATACCCCATATGCAAGTCGCAGAATCGATCAATTGATCAGTTGATGCCTGTCGTCATCCCCCTCTTTTGTCTTGTCTTGTCTAGTCTTCTCTTGTCCCAATTGATCCATCCACCTTTTCCAGCCCCATCACTTTTTTTATATTTTCCAACGACATGCCAGTGCTGGTGCTGGACAATGGTGCTTACAACATCAAGGCTGGATATGCGCTCGAGAACAACGAGTCCGTACTAGTCAAAGAGTACAATGCGATAACTCGAATCTCCAACGACCGCAGGACATATATTGGCAATCAAGTGCACCAACAGGCGCGGGACTTTTCAGGCCTGCAAGCGCGTCGGCCGCACGAAAAGGGCCAATTGGTCAACTGGGAGGGCCAAAAGGCCGTCTGGGATCACATTTTCTATGGAAAGGGCAGTGAATTACAGCGGAACGATACTACTGGGGGAGTGGTAGATCCTACAGATACATCGCTCATTCTAACTGAATTACCATTGTCACTCCCAGCATTGTCCTCGCATATGGACCAGATCGTGTTCGAAGAATACGGGTTCGAATCATATTACCGATGTACACCAGCATCTCTAGTGCCATGGAATAACATTAGCGAAGATCTGTTCGAAACACCCAAACGGGGCCGGTCCCCAGTGGCGGATTGCACTTTGGTCATTGACTCTGGATTCTCGGCAACCCATATTGTTCCGGTCATCTTTGGAGAGGTGTATTGGCCAGCCGTCAAACGAATCAGTGTCGGTGGTAAGATGCTGACCAATTATCTACGAGAAACATGCTCGTTCCGATATTACAATGTGACCAGCGACACATATATCATGAACATTGTCAAAGAAAAGACATGTTTCGTTTCGCCGCATTTCGCCACCGACATTGACGAATGCCACGATAACAAACGACTGCATCGCATGAAATACGTGCTTCCAAATTTCCAGAACCCCAAGGGCCACGTGTTAGAACAAGAAGCCGACCCTCAAGACGCAATACTGGATCTGCAGAACGAGCGCTTTTCAGTGCCCGAGCTCCTATTCAACCCCGGATTGGTAGGGCTGCATCAGGCAGGCATTCCAGAGACGGCGATCCGATGCGTCAACGATGTGCCGGAAGAAGCTCGGTCATTATTGTTAGCAAACGTAGTGCTCACGGGGGGTAATGCTAACCTTCCCGGTTACAGAGACCGAATCGCCGCCGAACTGCAATCCCTGACGCCGCAGCATTGCACGCTGCGTGTCGGCGCGCCGCACGACCCCGAATCATATGCATGGCAGGGCGGATGCCAGCTGGGATCCCAGATGGACATGCTCCAAAAAGCCCATGTAACGAGGCAGGAGTATATGGAACATGGCGTCAATTTGTGTCTGTCCAAGTTTGGCATGAAGGTGCAAGATAGTACTGAATCTTGATATTTAAATAAAAAAGCATGATGATATCTCCTTTCCTTCTCTCAAAGATTCCGCTGCTCGGCCTTTTTTTTTTTTGCTCGCTTCGTTCGAGCTTAGCTCGGTATGCAATCCTTATCCATATAAGTGCGGCGATGTGTGAATCGATCACCACGGATCCGGTGGGCGAGTGAGCCGCCTTGGTTTGCCCGATGATATATATCGAGCGTAACGAGCAAAACGGAAGGCCTAGCACGGTAGGATCCTTACCCTCCGAAGACCCGCTACGCTCGGCTTCTTTTTTTTTGCTCGCTTCGCTCGAGCTCGGCTCGGTATGCTATCCTTTTAGGTGCGGCGTAATGTGAACCGCTATCACCACGGGTCCAGCAGGTGAACGTCTAACCCGATGATAGAAAGTAGTTATAATCCAGTTATGTATAGTAAGGCCCACACATCGAGCGAAGCGAGCAAGAAAAAAAAAAGCCGAGCGCAGCGGGTCTGAGAGAAAAAAGATCCCGCTGCGGCTCAGCATGTCAGAGACCGTTTCACTATACAGGGCGATGCATTTACTTCTAATAATTACACAATATATACACTGCACTGCACGATTAGGACAGCATCCATGCAATGCCACCTACGCCAAAACATACAATGCTAAAAAAAACAGTAAGAACCACGGTCTGGTGCCACCATGACGGCATTTCGCGAAGCAAAAACAAACACATGCCCAGAATGCCGACGCCGCATGCGAAGATCAGACCCGAAATGATAAATGCGTATATACCGTAGGTCACCTCGGTCATGTCCTCACCGGCCATGACGCCAAACAAGATGCAGATCATTAATGCAGAGAGGAAAAAACACCCTGAGTAAAGAAACGTCAGCACGGCGTCGCGCCGCTTGGAGCTGCGAATGTAAAACTCCTCTTCGTCTCCGACTCCGGGGAATGTGTCATATGCACCCCGTTTAGGCTTGAATCGTGGCGAGTACACAGTATCGATGCTTTGCGCATCTTCCTCTTGATAATCCTCATCGTAATCATCGTCGTCGTCATACGGGTTGAAATTTATTACACTGCCAGTCTCTTCGTCGCGCATGAGCCGCGCATATTGGTCGGTGCGGCGCCGCTTGGAAAACCCCAGTTTGCGCGAAATTCCCTTAACAAAGCGATCGCCCATTCGAACTAGCGATTCGACGTTGTCTTTGGAAAAAAGCCCGTTTTCTCCCCGCAGTCCGCGATCCTCTTCCTCATTGATGACGAAAACCGCCCCGTCTTCGCCACCGTCCTCAGGATCGTCAAACTCGTTCCAGTATCGCAGAACGGGCTTCTTCGCCAGAAGCATGCTTGTATTTTGTGTTTCTGCAGACGTTCCCAGTCGGCTGCCGGCAATGTGGCTGGAGCTCAACGAGTTTGTATCTGAATTGGTGGTGACATTCTCCTCCAGCGGCGGCGCTGTCAACGCCGCAGGCACCTTTCTACTGCTAAAATAGTCACCACCATCATTCAAAAGAATCGAATTTGCATTAAGACTCGCATTTGTATTTGCGCTTGGAGTCGTGGGAGCAGATCGTCCAGGGGTACGCACCATGCTGCGGCGTCGTGAAACAACTGGTGATTTGCGGATGTCCACCTTTTCATAAATGAGCCGCATCCAACTTGGCTGTTCTTGTAATGCTTCTTCGTGGAACAATGCAACGGTATGCGCAAAAAGACTAAATCCGGGCATATTTCTCACCAGATGGTGATAGCTGCTTTTCTCAAACTCACACACCCATTCCGGCTTGTCCATACCTTTCCACCGTACTTCTAGAACAGCATGGGGGAACTCCTCGATATTCCGGTTGCTATCACAACAATCGAACATCGAAATGTTCTTGTCCAGCACTGCCCACACATACGGATGGTCCAAATTGGACACACTCGACGGTTGAGATTCGCCATCTTGTTCATCATCAACATGCATATATCTGGTTCGTTGACAGGTGATTTTCGATACCGGAACAGCATTCCGTCGTTCAACCCATCCCAATGCAAGCTTTCCACTATTGGTATTGAGCTGCATTTCCTGGGTATTCACACTGCCCTGCATCACCGCATTGAGCTGCGATTGACTGAGATTCATTGATGAGAAATGCCGCAGCCCACCGGTTGGAGCTAGTAAAACGGTACCAGTATTTTGATTCACCCATCGGATCTGACCAGGGTCGCTGACTCCTTGCAGCGAGTGGAACTTTTTGTCGTCGAGATAAACCACCGACGTTTCGTCGGTGATTTGTTCTGATTCGTATGAAGGAGGTAACGAAAACAATGCCAAATGCTGAAGAAGCTCTACTTGTATTTCCATCAAGTTGTCCTTGTGAACCCAGAATACCGCCGATTGGGTCACAGACGTCACCATCTCGCTATCGAATCGACACAGCGACTTGGCCGGCAAATCAACTGGGCTTTCGCTGCCCACTACAGTGAACTTTGCATTTCTCAACACATCGTATAGTAACGACAATTCTAGGAAATTGGACGTAAAGTCGTGATTAATAAACGATTCGGACGATTCCAATGTCGGCAGGAATCGCTTCGACAATTCATTCGAATTGGACCATTTCTTGTATTTTTTCAATAGTTTTCGAAACCCAGTGCGTTGGGCCCCAACAAAGCGTGATAGTGATTGGATGTCGTATGTCAGCCGGGACACGTCTCGATTCAGTCGATACAGTTTGGTCTGAGTGGATTTGGTCATTTGCTTGTTTTGATCATCGATTCTGGATTGTTTCTGCGCAATAGCATCCACAATCTTCTCACATTCATCAATACGGCGACCGATCTCACCGCTTTTGCTCTTTACAAATAGATTTACCTGATGATATTAGCTGGAGACACAAGCAAAAACATACGCTTTCATATTCCTCGAACAGCAGCTTGACCAACTCATCCAGCTCTGTCGATGGAGCATTGGGCACAGTTGCCCGCTTAATCAAATGCTTGATTTCGTTATAGTCGATATTATGGGCTTTCCATTCGGGCACAGACCGCTTCTGAAGCTCAACACCGTATTTCATTTGATGTTCTCCTGCGAACTGTTGTTAATATAAAATCAAAAGTTTATAAAATTTTAAAAAGTGTCGAGGAAGTGGGGCCAGTGGAGTTGATATACGAGAAACAGATTGCGGGCCCAGTGGAACTGATTACGGGCACATGTATCTTTTTGGGCACGCTGCAATGCGTGCATGAATGCAACCTACTATGGTGCAATTTTCACCTTGCATATTGGGGGTTTAGGTTATTCTAGTACAATTGTCTAATTTTTGGATGGACTTTGTGCATACTGATGAGATATACACAATTGAAGACACTGCACTGACCAATCGATAATCATGGCCCCGTTGTCGCTTCATAGGCTCCCAGACATTCTCACTATTCCACCCCTCATCAGAATGGCCAGTTTTGTTCCTTAGATCGCTAATTCACCACCAAAGAACATTCCACAAAGAATTAATCGATGCATGGAGGGTTCTTTGTGTCCCGATTGATCAGATTCGGCCCGGTCAAAACAACGGACCTCGTTCCCCATTCCGTCCCAGCCCAGTAATGATCACCACCAACCACCACGACGATCGATGTTCGTTTTGAAAGATTAATAAATATTTCAGCAGCAGCCAAAGTTCCGGAAAAACAGTGCTTGCATAAACTGTGCATTTGGATCAAACGACGGTGTGTGGTCGATCGATCGGTCCCCGGCCACTCACAAACCGGTCACAGACCACGTTTTTTTTCTGCGTCTTGTCAATGCAGGGAGCGCACCAAGTTGATTCACGATCCCGGTCACCTCGGCACTGTGGAGTCACCAGTACACCATGACTGCTTAATCGTTGAATGGCAACAGGCATATCCCCATTTGTGGTTGATCCAGTAGGACCCCCATATTGATGAATGGTTCCCGGGATGCACGTTCTCCTCATAGACTGACAGCACCTTTCCAGCGGGTGTTTTCTCTCGTTCAACCGGTGGCGTTTGTTCGGTCTTGTAGGGGCTTGTGGGCTCTACCACAACAGGCTTGGGAGGTATGGAAGCGGTCTTAACGCCGCCATACTTTTCAAATAGTGACTTCTTTAATTGTAAAGTTGCCTCATTCTCTGCGGCTGGAGCGACTGCCTTTTCGGCTCTCGGCCTTGTTGAAGCTTGAAGCTTCAACAAACTGGCCGTGGGGCTTGCCTGTTGATTCAGATCTTGCAATTCCGCTTGCCGCCGCATCCGTTCGAACTCCAGAGCATCTCCGGCCAAATCCCGTCGAAACAACCCGTTGTTCACCGACCCTCCCTCATGCAGCGTACGGGTCTTGGGGTTGTAGGAACCATCGGTCGACAAATAGCCTGCCTTGTCGTCCATGCTCCGCATGCTCCTGCTCTTTTCACTGGCAGGAAGTCCCAGTTGTGTATCTTCCTCCTCTTCTTCTTCATCTCTTTTTCTCTGGGCTTCTTCTTCTTCCTGTTTCTTTTCGTACTCTTGTACAACCTTTTGATAATCACTCGGATCGTAGCCGTTCCATGGATCCCGCTTGGAATCGTATGTCGTGGCGATTTCCTTGACATCCTCGTCGGGTTGGATATCCATATGGGTATATTTGGCGCCCTTTCGTCTCGGTCTTTCCAGACAGTCTTTGGGTTTATGTCCCATAGATCCACAGTTCGAACATGCTCCTTTACGATATCGGGTTGCTGCCGTCTTTTTCTTTCTCTTTTCACCACGATCGTACCACTCTGGCTGCACTTTTTCGCGGTTGTCCTTCAAATGGTCAAACCCTTCTCCATCATTTGCATACCATGGAGCTTCACTAATGAACTTGGGTATGCTACTGTTCTCCGCCATAGTGCAGTGGGTGATGTCAGTGGGGAATAATTTGATGATACGCTATTGGGACTGAAATTCATCGACATCTTTCTACGTGTCGCAATAGGAATTAAGCGCCAATTGCCCAATACTTCACACATTAAATCCCGGTTATTTTGATTAATATAATATATACTCAATACCTAGACAGTGATCAAGTGTCGAATTGGAATGTGAATCTGCCGTATTGTTAGTATTCTGCGCAAAAAAAGACCGAAAAGAAAACGTACCAACTTGACAATGTAACCAATAGCGCCCATGACTACGAAACCGACACCGACAGCCCTTATGATCTTTGTGTATTCTATCGTTGTTAGCTTGTTTGTCCTCGGTTAAGTGCTACATTGCACTCAGTCTGGGGACCTTTTGCTCCCCCGGAGAATAAAATTAAAAAAACATACCCTTCTTATCTGGCTTGGTACATCGATTGATGAAAGTGGTACCTTCCTTGATGAACTCAAGAGGAACTTCGGAGATCTTGTCCATGTCACCCATGCTGGAGATTTGTGAGTAGTATGAAGTTGTGAATAGAAAGTGGGTTGGTGAGGGGTGGAAAAGTTAAGAACGCCGTGTTCAATTGGGGCGGCGGCGGCTCTTGCCCCGCACAACCGTCACAACCGCGTGGCTCTTTTGGCCATAAAAATGTTGTAGGGGTCCGGAACTTGCACACATCGACAATGGCGGACTATAATGAAATCGATTTTGACGATGAGAACGACGGCTTCTCGGAGCCAGTATCAGATTCACAAGAACAGCCAATCAAGACAGTGACAAACGAACAGCAAAAGCCCGTTCCACCACCACAAATACAACAGCAATATCGCAAAAGCTCCGTTCCACAGCGCCCCGCGGCGGCGATGGTGGTCAGAAATCTGGACTGGAACGTGAACGAAGAAGAAGTCCGAGGATATGCTGTCGATATCGATCGTGAAGATCAAGTCAAGTGCGTCGTGTTTGACGAACATACGGTCAATGGCAAGAGTAAAGGCAATGTATATATCGAAATGAGCGACCTTGAAGGCGCAAAAGCTCTCAAAGACCATATCGACAGGCTGGCCCTGACAAATTCCGAGGAGGTTGAAGTAACAGTCAATTACATGACCCCAACCACATTGCCATTTAAAAACATACAGCGCACAAACTATATGAACAATACCCCCAATCATCCGGCACCATATGTCAATGCAATGGGCCGGGGGAGAGGACGAGGCGGCCCCAGCAGCCATAATCCTCAGCAACAGCAGCAAAGCCACTATCCTCAACAGCAATTTATGCCTAATTATAATCCGATGATGATGCAGTTTGGATTTCCAAACTATCAACAGCAGCAAAAGAACTTTTACGGCGGCGGCGGTGGTACCAATAACAACCGATTCAACCCCGGAGGACAGACTCAACAGAACCCGCACGGTGCAAAACGACAAAGACAGTAACAAAAAATAATGAGAAAACGAAATGTAATACTATTTACGATTTTTGCCCTTACAGCGCCTGCGGCGCCGTTGCCGACGCCGCGGCCGCCGCAGCATTTACGCAAATCCACCCCATTCATCGTCCGATTATTCTTCCTCTTCGCTCTCTTCGACTTCTACAACGCCCCATGCTATCAGGCGAGGGTCTTCCAACACGTCTTTCTTGGCCGCTTGACGGATCATCTTGAGTAGGGATTTCTCGCTGATATCTTGAACCGGCTGGATGAGCTGCTTGAGAGGCAACGATTCGTAGTCAATCTCTTCCTCGTCTTTGGCGTCCTCCTTGAGCACTTTTTCGATTTCGTCCAAATAGATATCAAATGTATGCAACCGTAGTGCATTGGGGATCTTTCGATCTTCGATGTTCACCGGTACGGCTCGCAGCACCTCGACGAGATCTTCGACCCATTCATCATCCCAAGATTCACTCTTAACTCTTCTAATCGATGCAGCTAAATATCTTCGGATCAATAAATAAAATTTGTCGATTCGATGCTTGTCAATACCATCCCATTCTCGAGCCATGATCGTCCAGAATGCCAATAAGAACGTCTTGAAGTTGTTATAATGCACCACCATCACCAATCCGGCCAGATCATCGGCCAGACGCTGTTGTGTCCGTGGTCGGTCACTGAACCACATGCTAAAATACAATCCTTTCCATAGCTTTTGCATCTCCATCAAATCCACGGGTTTGCGAGTCTGCATGAACTTGGTCAGTGATTCTAATGCGGCATCTCGTGTAGGTCGGTCTTTTTATCAAGTTAGCATTTTCTCTTCTTTGCGATATCATACCGTTGGCTGCGAGCTTTTTGATGAAAGGATATGTATCCTCGGGCTGGTTGCTTGCCTTTGGCATTGTGGTGGTGATGCTCTGAAAAAAAAAAGTTTTGGAAATTTTGCGCCAGCAGGCGGCGCGGCTGAGTACGGCTTGATATAAAACATCTGTTACGTGTAGGAGCCATATATCAAGGTTTTCTGGCTCGTTTCGGCTGTCTTTCTCTTTTCTTGTTCGCTACGTCTGATATACTCTGTTTCTTTCTGGCAATGTGTTGAATCCATCATCGCAGGTCCGGTGAACGGGCCAGTTGCCTTCGTTGGTCCGATGATACCGAGTAATGGTCGAGTGTACGTAGCGAGCCAAAAAAAAAATCTAGAGCAGCGAGATGTCTTCTCTCCAAAGACCCGCTGCGCTCGGCTTTTTTTTTTTTGGCTCGTTATGCTCGATATGCTTGGTGTCATCGTATTGATCGATTCATTCATAGCCGCACCGACACTGAACATACCGAATCAAGCTCGAGCGAAGCGAGCAAAAAAAAGCCGAGCGCAGCGGATCTTTGGAGAGAAGACATCTCGCTGCTCTAGATTGGTTTTTGGCTCGTTATGCTCGAACGTAGCAAGCATAAAAAAGAGAGGTGCGGCTCAGCCGTTTCACCATGGCCATGTTTCGTTGGAGAAACTAGTTATGGAATTGAGCCTCTTTTAGACTTTATGGCACCAGTACCGGACTTCCGTAGAAATATGATTAAAGGAAATATATAATACAAATGCAGTAGGTTCGATATAGGTTCATGGTGCTCCTACGATTTGCTCCATTGTTGTCACACCTAAATGACAAAACAATTCGTCCCGTGTCAGATATCCTGGACCTGGAAAATCGACGGTTGCTCCTGTAAAATAGACTTTGATTCTGCATGTATGGCGGATATAATCCAGTTCGTCAACAACCGAATCATCAGCATCGTCATCGAGCATGACATAGAGCTCTCGGACAGCTTTACACAATAGCAGAGTCGACACAAGATTCAACGGCTTGGTGACATGATAAATAAGCAATCGAAATGCACCAAGATAGCGGGTGAGTTGTGGAAGTTGGTTACAAAACGACTGTGGGAATCGAAATTCGTACAGTTGTGGACTCGTTCGTAAGACCTGGATAATTCCGCCAATGTCCCCCTTTCCGCCGTATTCCACATTTAGTCGTTCAAGATCAGGGAAAACACGATGACTCAGAGAGCGGCTGGAGCTGCTTGGAACATGCAATGAACGAATGTGCGGTATGGAGCGGCTGAGCAATGTCGGATACGGCCGATCACTCGAGCCCTTGAATTGATGGGTTCCAGACACAATGAGCTCGTCCACTGAGTTGGGCAGCCACATTAAAGAGGTTGACACTAGATCGTGGATGGATATATGCAATGTTCTGATGTGGTTACTTTTCTTTAACAGCACTTCCATTCCTCTTTCGTCGGCTTCATTGCAGGTGTCCAAATGAATGTATTCAAACCCATCGGGAAGCTTGTAGCATAGGATCTTACAATCCAGGGTCTTTACCAATATCTTTTTGATTCCTGGAAATAGACCAGTCGATGGCGATTTTGCAAGACCGAAAATGCTCAGCTCGACCTGGAAATCGATTGGACCGTAAGAGTGGGGGTCTCTGGTTTTCAAGCAAGTCACAAACTGGGATGCAAGGTTGGTTGCCCAATGATTCGACGTCGTTTGTATGACCACTTGGTTCAATTTAGTACAATGCAAAGGAAGCACTTCAGTGAAAAACACATCGATGGCTTTGATCTTTCGTTTGTTCTCCGTTCCGTACGGTACTAGCTGTCTCAGCGGGCACTGGTCGACGGACAAGGTGATCTTCTTCGTCATATTCAATAGTTCGAAAGTCGATTCGAGATTGCAAAAATCCACAATATCGCTCCATCCAATGGCGCGGCGATTCTTCACCCACGTCTAGTCAAATCAATGGTCAAGCTGCCATAGAGATGCTTGGCAAGGATAACCCGCAGCTTTCGGTTACAATGTGCAAGCTGCCGTTTGTCATATCGGTCGGCTAGATGGCTGTCGATAATGTGGATGAGCTCAGGTGGTAGTTCTGAAAATCCTGGCATGTATCTTCGAGATGCTTTTTGTCTAACGGAAGGATGGTTGCCGGGCTGTTTCTAATATATCCAGGAGATTGTGGTGGTAGTGATCAACGCGGGATCCGACATCCACGCTGTGTCTTACCGGACGCGGCCGGCCAATTCAGCATTGAATATCTCGGCAATTGTACAAGTCTAAATACCAATATTCATAACAATACCGCCATGTTGAATATCTAGTCAGGAATCTCCATTTTCAGCACCATATCTTAGATTTCCCCTGCTTTCTATAGATGATTAATCAGCCGCATCGGCCAAGCCTGCAGCAGTGCAGTTGCCTTGGCAACTGCATTGCTATTACCCGGTCTCACTTCCCGACGCGGCAAAAAATTTTAGAGTTGGGCCACAGGTATAAATAAATATTTCGCGTCGCAAATTTCTCTTCTTCTTTTTTTTTCTTTCTTCAACCAACTTGAGTCCAGCAGAAGAATTGTGCCTTGAGCCTTTTCCGATGCTGGGTGCTTCGACACTTAGTGTGGAAGGTTGAAATGGCTGAAGTTTGCACCCATGAAGGTCGAAAGAAGAGCCTTTCGGCATTGGTACTGATCTGTTCCATCGTGTGTCTCCCCTTGCAAAAGGAGATAGGGACTCCATTGGACGGTGTTGGTATCAATCCATCAGGGGATTTTGATCTACTTGGCCAAACTTCGTGACGGCTGTTCATGACACCCTCATGCCTTTATCATTACGGGCTCCCTGTCGACGGGTTGAATATCGATAATGGGCCATTTTGAGTTCCGCTTCTCACGAAGCGTTGTAACTCGGTGGGTTTCCAGCTCGGCATATTCCTGAACTCTTGCATCAAATCTGATGATGCTTTTGAGTAAAACCATGCTGCGTACATTTATTTCGGATGTATACTATAGAGAATATAAAAAAAGCATTCAGATCGGCGCATTGATCTGAGCCGAAAGGTCTATGATCTGGATGAATCAAGAATGAGAATGAGGTACCATTCAATATTGATCTGCATCGGTCGCTCCTTAAACAACCACTGATGTCATGTCATACTGCCCTGCCGTGTCTACACCGATGAACCTCGGTCCGTACTAGAATGACAGAAACTAAAAAAAATCCGCATTGACTGTTCCAACGGTGAACGCATACGCAATGGCGATCTGTGATCGCAGACATTTTATTTTATTTTACCAATACGTTGCTATGGTAGCAGTTTTTGTTTCAGGCTGGTGATCCAAGGGGGATTGGAAAGACGATCCATGCAAACCTTAGCGAATGGACCAATCAGCTGCTGGAATTCTAAGCTGTTGTCCATATGCCCACCGGCCCATCAGAACACCCTGAACCTAACCTTATCGTCGCTACTTGGCGAAGAATGCAGCAAACCAAAATGAAATATCGTGGGGTAAAACTGAAAAATAAGCTAGACAAGTCTAGACTCCTGCTCATTACGTTACTCTTATTGAATACTGCCACACCGAACTAACTTCATGTGAAGGAATAAAAGCCAATCAAACGAACCCAAAAAGTGGGCGCCTGCCCCCGGACATAAGCCAAACCAAAGCATATCCTTAACCAACCCAGTTGGCCGTTACCGGAACGTCCGGCCAACGCCCCGGTAATACCCTACCCATCCCCAACCCAATGAAGACTAGACTAAACTGGACTATCACGACCTGATGGTCTTATTATATTCTTAGACCCAACCCCTCCTAGTCTCAGCTCAACTGGATCGTGTCGACCATGGATCCCTCCATCATTTCCGAGCCGCCACCTGCTTGTTCGCCCGCTCAGACAGTAGGCTGAGACCTGCATGTGCCGCCGCCTCCCTCATTACTTTATTAGGCATGATACCCCACAGTCCACGTCCTCCGCTGGCGCATCTGACTCTCCGGCCGGTCTTGCTCCCAGTTGCAAACGGCCCACCCAAAAATTGTATATTACATATCCACCTCCCTCCGTCCCTCCCCCCGTTTGAACGTTGAAACTTTCCCTCTGTTCGTTCACTTCATCTTCCTTCCCTCTCTGTACACCAAAAAGATGAATATGGACCACCAACAACACAGACCTTCGACTTCGTCCACTGGCTCTGGCTCTGGCTCTGGCTCTTCTGGTTCTTCCTCCGGTGGGTCGGCTGCTATAATGGCCCGGCTGGACGCGTACTTGCCGACTCTTAATACGGGGATGATGGATGTCCGAGTCCAAGACGCCATTCTCAACTACCCCATTGTGCGATCCTTGCTGGTGCCCGAATGTGATCTGGAAGCTCGTCGTCGATGTATCAACTTGATCACCAAAGTTTTGAACGCAGCAACACCAGTGTTGCCGCTCATTTTGCAAGAGCAAACCAACGTCAATAACAACAGTAAAAGCAACAACAACAAGCCGCCAATCCCAGTGCTTTCTCGCGATGCTCAGACCAAAGTCATGACGATAATCTCCACAATGGCCGAACGAGACCGGCTTATTCGGTTCTGGATGAACCACCACATCAACAACAAAGGAACTACCACCACGACCAACAGCGAGGACGGGCAACAAGAAGTTCATCCAACAATCGCATTATATACTCGAATCAAACAGTCCAAAGAGATCTTGTCAGATCTAGCAGATCGAGTGCAGGGTGCCATCTGTATCGTGTTCTGGGAATGCTGGGATGAGATCTATCCAACCCTAGGCGAAATCGTTGGTGGCGATGAAATGCAACAATCAGATACAGGCCGAATCTTCAGACCATCGGGTGACGCCGCCATGTACATTAATCGATTGAAGATTGAAAAGAAACAAAAACTCGAACGAGAGCGACGAGAAAGTTTGATTTCGGGAGCTTCTCCTCAACACACTCAGTATTGGGATTCGCTGCTGGATGCACATCATTCGCCATCAACAACGGTACAATCGGGTGATTCGCCTGCATCTCTGGTCACTGATTCCTCAACTGGTTCGTCTTATCAATCTTGGATGAGACCAAACTTCCAAACTCAACAGCATGCTGCTCCAAATAACGGCGACCTGCAGCTAATCGATTCCGGAGAATTGGACTTTCTCATGGAAGATATTTATTCCGATCAAAACCTGGCCAAAGAAAGCTTGGAAACGTATACTAATATTGGATCTTTGGACCCTCACTCTCAGCACTTTCAACAGCATCAGCAAGCTCATCCGGAACATGTGGATTTGAGAAAACGGATCCAGATGATGGAGGATGGTTATACAGACGAGTCCAAGCATGGTGATGCCATGTCGGGTATTGTTTGGTAGGTGTATTGTATTTGCATTTGGAGTTGGATATTGTTATTTTATTTTTGTTTGCTTGTATTTTTAAGCTTTGTTCGTATTTTTATGATGATAATGAAAATTTTGGATCGGTTGGTGATGTAGGTGTGTATATATTGGATGGGTGGCCTGATTCCGTGTCAATTGATGGGGTTTTATAGCTGATATCGGATGTATATGTTGAGCCGAGGTATCATTCAGGCAGGGTATCACAATGTTTCTCGCAGTGGGTTTTATCTAAGGGTAATTGGCGCGTGGTCGGCATTGATTAATTGATTGGTGAGATGTAGATCTCCGAGATGCGGCTCATTCTTGAACACTTGTCAATTCTCCAACTCTGGTTGGATCGGCTATGAGGTGATTCTTCGCCACGGGTGATAAATCTGATGTTATATTGGATTAATAAATAAACAAATGCGGCATGTGTTATATAGGATTAGTGCGGTATGGTGACATGGAGATACGTGACTATCGACGAGCAGTCAAAATATTGAGTTGATCTCTTGCAGACAGGCTAGAATCGGTTGGAGCGATCGCCTTGTATAGTGCGTCCCTTAGTTTGGACCGTTTGCTAGGTTTGGACGCAGCAGCTGCTGGTGGCGGTGCCAACGTTGATGCGCTGGACGACATGCTTCTAACACTGCATAGAGTGGAGCTTTCGCTGCTTGTAGGTCTGAGGAATGGCTTTTGTGACATGATGATTAGATATGGAACAGATAACCGATGACATTTGGGGTGTTTATATACGTACAAGCTTGTTTGCGATTTCTTGTTTAATCTGAAGAGCAAGTCGGCGGCCCGCCGTGTGACTTGTCTGAAAGTCATTCATCATCACCCCCAGCTTGGAAACTATGACTCAATGAGATAGAGTTCAATGCATCTCTGCGGAGGACAGCTCCGTCTATCGGGCTCCGTTTCCCGTTGCTTATCATTGAATTGATTGTGAAATCTGAGATGGCCGACTGACGGCATGGATGCTTCTGGATCTGCGTCCCAATCGGAGCGGCTGACTCATAGGTATTGGTAATGGCATGCAGACCCATGTGGGCAAAATAAGCATAACAACAAGGTGGCGGCGCAAATAAGCAGTGTCGACAAGGTAGAACAGCGAGCTGTGGGGATGTGGTCCATTGCGAGCAAACCTCTCAGATGTGCAAATCTGGGTCCTTGGCCGAAACAGATATGCGGATTAAGTGGCATTCTATGACTGAGCGTCGGACAGCGACATTCCTGCAGTATTGGTCATCTATGGCTCGAGTTCATCGGTTGGAACTATTTGGAAGGTTTAGAGTCACTAGTGGTTATGGGTATAAGACTGGCATTTGTTTTCAGGGACTAAATCGAAATATCGTTGATTGAGTTAACAAATGTCCACCAAAAAAACGAAAAAATCCGTGTTCTCCGGTACCATCAAACCCACAGATAGCGCTGCTACTGATTCTACTCTCGTCGCCAAGCCGTCAAAACTTGTCACGATCAAGACCAAACTCAAGCACCTGGCTAGCCCGGTAACTGCTGAGCACGATACAAAAACTTTTGTAGAAGCATATGCCGGTAATAGATAACTAATTGTATGTTTTATAGACATACAAAGATAATGTAATTGTATGGATTATGTGAGGCTGAAGGCATGCCCACCCAACTCAACCCAACCACCGCGATCGATCACCAAAACTTTCACACACCCAACACGTCCAACATGACAGACTTTGCTACTGCACTGGTCCAGTCGTGCAACAAGAACCCATACACACCCGAGCTGCAGGCAAAGATACAGAAGAGTCGTGTTCAGCTCGGAAGTCTGTTTTACGACGTGTTACTTAGAGAATTGACCAACCTAGAATGTATGACCGATCCACCAACGAATAGGCACGCTAACTTGGAACACAGCTCATTATCCACCGAAGGACACCACGGCTCTGGAGCTGGTGATACAGAAAATCAATGACAGTGGCACGAAAACGCTGAACAAGGCATGCCTATTTTACTATTTATTCCTCGACTTCCGGGTGAGTGACGCCGACGACATGGCGGCATACTACAGCCACGAAATCGACATGCCGGCCGGCTACCGCGAAATGATCCATGGACTATGGCTACTCGATCGACTGGATTTCAGCAATGCACTGGTCAAACTCTGCCATCCAGAAGTGTCGTCACATTTTTCGGACCGCATCATCGCTGCATATATGAAGTTGGCCGGGCCAATATGTGCACGACAAACCGTGGCGTATATCAACAGCACTGCGCCATCATTACTGTCTCCAGATACAATGGAACTATTCGTCAACATGTTGTGCGTGACCAATCTGTACTCGGCTTTGGAATTCGCTCGGTCTGCCTCCGACAATGTCAAGGTTAGTATTCTGGAGACGGTTGTAAAATTCTGCTTCCACCACAACGCCAAGAAGAACCTCTGGCGTCTGGCCAACCTGCCATTGACAGCCGAAGAAAACAGTACCGTCACAAACACGATTCTGATGCCATTGGCATCAAGCACTTCTCCGGACAGTGCCCTGGCCCGAGACGTGCTGCTGATGCGTGGGTTGCACACAGGCAGCGTCGAACAGGCGCGCAAGGTTGCCTCATTGGGCAATGGCGGCGGTTTCGCCTCAGCAGGAGGTAGCTCCTCCGTGACATGGTCGGATCTGAATCGTGGCCTGTCGTTGGCCCAGTCCTAGAGCGGTGAGCCTCATTTGCCCCGATCGTCGCCATTTGCGGTGAGGCGTCAGCCCGCCACCCACTTTTCGACATGACTCCGTTTGTAGCTTTTTTTCTTCTTCTTCTATATTGATAGATCCAAACAAGGAAAAATCGTATATGCATTCTTGTGCTGGCGGGAAAATCCTATTTTTGTAGTGTGACGTCGCCCTGTGATGTAATGGTGTCCTCGTCCTGCTCTGTGCTATTCTACACGTCCTTCGCAGTTTGCGACTTTGCGACTGCTTGACTCGTTTTGTGAGTTGCAAAATCAACTATGTGACTCTTTGGGTTATATTTGGCCAGCGAGCTCGGTCTATATATACCAGGGGGGCCATTTATATGACGGAATCAACGAGCCGCACGGCACAGGTTCATCCGTGTCTCAGCCAGGCTGCCGACAAAGGCTACCCTGTGCTGAGCGATCCCACCGATTTGCATATCCGACGTAATATGTCTCCCTTGTGTCGATGTGGTATATAAACACGAGCTTCTACCTCCGAATCTGCTGCTCGTACATCCATCACTCACAATGCAAGAATACAAACTCGAATCAATATTACCAGTTATGGCGGTTTTTGCTGCTGCTACCATTTTGCTAGCACTTGCACACGAACTGCTATGCCGCAACAAATGTGCTCCGGCATGTATATGCCCTGGCTGCTATATCACCGCTATGTGCACCAACGAATGCATTGACTGCCGGTCAGCCTCCAAAACCCCATGTCAAAGGTGCATAATACAACAACACCAAGCACAGGTATGACGAGATCGAAAAATGTCCAATATATTATACGGTTAGTTAGCACAACACACTGAAATGCATTTTACATATAGTTTACAACTAGCGGACCAGCGGTGTATTGCTGTCCACCGAGGCCCGTTCTCCCTGGAACGA
The DNA here is from genome assembly GCA_030564285.1 of Blastobotrys parvus. Lineage (NCBI taxonomy): Eukaryota > Fungi > Ascomycota > Dipodascomycetes > Dipodascales > Trichomonascaceae > Blastobotrys > Blastobotrys parvus. The sequence goes on from JAJLUP010000048.1 coordinate 36,817, forward strand.
CGCGGTTTCGCTGTAAATTTGGGTAGCCCGATGCACAAGCTGAGCACGTTCGGTATTGGAAATCTGCTGATAATGTTTCTTTTTTGGTGATTGCCATTTGTGAGGAATCAATGGTAGATAACCATTGTGTCGTTCTTTATAGGCCATAGTCATGATCATGCATATAACAAATGCCCAATAAAGATTGTACGAAATCACTGAGCCATAAGTGGCCGAGTTCTGCCACCCAAGAATGGCGTTGAAAATCATCCACCAGTTGTCGGTTTGAGGATTGCAGCAGTTGACATGCCAGACAGTGTTGAAAACGTTATAAGACCCTGGTCCCGAGCCTTGCTCACTGATATCTTGACCAACCTTGTCAATAAATCCTTGCATTTCAATGAACCAGACCCCTCGCGATAACAGCCCAGCTGCAACCAAGTATAGAAAGCATGTCGAGCCGATCATGAAATACTGGATTGACACATGATTACCAGTTCGATACATGAGCCACCCGACGAACACGCCCAACGCTGTCGCTAGAATGACTGGCAAAGGGAAAGATGATGCAGGTTGATTGACACCAATTCCACCTAAGAAAACCACTGCTTCTAAACCTTCTCGGAGGGTCGTGATCATGGGCAGCAACGCCATGGCGTATTTCCTACTCAAATGTCGAATACCCCATCCGCCTCGTCCTTCGTGAGTGTTAACGATAACGGAGGCGATCTTGACCTTCCATTTCTCACGCATCTTGTTGATTCGCAGCATGGCCATCCCCATCAAGGTGATCATAACAGACGCAATGATCGAAAATGTGGCTTCCCATAGCTTTTCAGTGGCATCCCACAGATTTTTACCGAGATTATAGAATGCAAAGATAATCACAGCTCCAACAATCATGCAAATGACCAGCCCTAATGATGCACCGATCCATACCTGGGCCAATAGTCGGTTATAAACTTTTGGATCGGCTTGCTTTTCGGCAAACCCTTGTTTCAAAAAGGCCAACAGAACCGACACGATGACGGCCGTTTCCATGGTCTCTCTAAAGATGATGAAGAACACCTGGACTGAAAAGTAGTCCTCGTATCCCATGTTTGCTAGAGAGGTTTGTGTGTGTGTGATGTTTTTTTTTCGTTGTTGTGGTCTTAATACTCAAATTTTCTTGGCCCCGATCCCGGAAACAGAATGTCTCTGATATGAAAAGAATAAGCGATCAGGATTTAGGAATAAAATGAGCCGGTCCAAATCGATTCTTTGGGCAGCTTCAATTCTCGATAATCAAGTGGCAGTGATGAAGAAAGAAGGGAATGCTCCGCCGGTCCCGATTGGATTGATTAGATTACTACGGGTTGGGTCTGTTGCGTGTGCATGCGGAGAATATTATTAAATCGGCATAACTTACCGACGAATACGAAGAACATGGCAAAAATAAAATATATGGCGAAAATGATAACTTTTTTTGTAATTAGATTATACATAAACATTTGTAAACCAATTGTACAAGAAATGGTACATTTGGCTTCTTAGTTTCGGTATCGCCACAAAGACAAGGTGTTTTGTCGCTTCCAGGTTTGTCGTCGACCACCACCTCGAGTGTTGTTGTACAAGTGACCCTTGTTGACACCTCGGGAGGCCTTGCCAGCGGAGGTAAGACCTCGCTGTTCTCGGTGCTTGTGCACTGGGTTGGCGATCCAGTTGATCTTGGCATCTCGTCGGATGGCCTTGTGGGATGGGTCAACCATGACGATTTCGAAAATCTTGTAGGTAGAGTCGGCACCAACGAAGTAAGAGTTCAACACTCGCAAGTTGGAGATCTTTCGGCCAGCTCGTTCTTCGGCCAAAACTTGCAAAGACTTTTGTGGCTTCTTTTCGTTGACACCCATGTTGGTTGGCTTACCGTAAGTAGCACCCTTGGCAGCCTTTCTCTTTCGGTTACCTCGTCGAACTCGCACTCGGAAGATGGCGAACCCTTGCTTAGCCTTGTAACCAAGCATTCGAGCCTTAGCTGGGTTGGTTGGTCGAGAAGCACGGTGGATAGCGTGCAATTGTCGGAATTGCCAAACTCGAACTCGAGCAAGGAATCGAGCAACATCAGATTGCTTGTTTCGGTTGGCTTCGGTGACGTACTTGTAGGCACCCATTTTTTTTTTTTAATTAGTTGTCGTGTGGATTTGGAGAGTGAAAAGTATTCTTCAAGATTTAGGGTGAAGATTCTGAGAGCGCGCGCCCCGGGTGAGTGGCTGATTGAGCCACCAGTGAGAGGGGTTGAGTGGGCTCCCAACACCAAAAATTCGTGACGGGGTTTTCCTAATTAGGCAATTCTGCCCTCATCTTTTTTCGAGCCGCACCAGCACTTGTTGGTCAATTCATCTCCAGAAAAACCTCCGTACAAAAAAGTTCAAGCTCAAATACAAGTTAAAGACTGGTATGATTTATGATGATATGAAAGATTCGGGATTCGCAGTAAAAGCACTTGTTGGAATATAAAGATTTTTTCATTACACCCATAGATGATGATACACTATAAAAAAACTACTCTTTAACCACTGAAAACTCAAACTCAACAGTTCAAGATGTATCATCGATCATTGCAGTAAGCCCCATACGGATCCACGAAGGGATTACCTTATGAACAGGTCCACAAGGAACCAAATGCTCTAAATAGCCCACTGCACCCAAGATCAATTACTTTATTCTTCAGCCTGAGTAGTACAATATTCACATACGTCCTGGGCAAGCCGATAAAGGGCTCACCTCATAGGAATGCTTTTTCTACTCTTTGCTGTGAAATTTAGCGTTAAAGAAGAAAGAAAAAAAAATTTCAAAATTTTGGCGGCCCACTGGATATTTATACTCCCGCGCGGCCATGACGTAGACCCTACCTGCCCCCGGGTAGCCTACTAATTGAAGGCAAAGCCAAAATGTCGTTGTCTTAGTGTGCCTTTATCCATCCAACCAGAAGCCCCCAATAAAAATATTTGCCGTTGCATACAGTCCTTGGTTATCCACTGTGGACGATAAATCACTGCGCTTTACTCAGGACTTAATCTCCCATTGCACATTTTTCTCTACTCTACTTCATTCACATACAAAAAAAATGAGCCAACACAAGACCGCCATCATCTCTGTCTATGATAAGACGGGATTGTTGGATCTGGCCAAGGGATTGGTCAAAAATAATGTCCGGATCCTGGCTTCTGGCGGAACAGCTCGCATGATTCGTGAAGCTGGATTCGCTGTTGAGTAAGTTGATTTCCTTTTCATTTCTAACCTAAAATTCAGAGACGTTAGTGCAATTACCCATGCTCCAGAAATGCTTTCTGGTCGAGTCAAGACATTGCATCCAGCCGTTCATGCCGGGATTTTGGCTCGAAATATCGAAAGCGACGAAAAGGATCTGAGCAACCAAGGCATTGAGAAGGTGGACTTTGTGGTGTGCAATTTGTATCCATTCAAGGAAACAATCTCCAAGGTCAATGTTACTATTGATGAAGCAGTTGAAGAAGTCGATATTGGCGGGGTTACCTTGTTGCGAGCCGCTGCCAAAAACCATGCTCGAGTGACCATTCTTTCCGATCCAACCGATTACCCACTGTTCTTGGAAGAATTGGGCAAGGGCAACATCAGCCAGGAATCTCGAAACAAGTTTGCCTTGAAGGCATTCGAACATACCGCTGAATATGATGCCACAATTGCGGACTTTTTCCGAAAGCAATACTCCGAGGACGTTTCTCAACTGCCATTGCGATATGGTGCCAACCCTCATCAAAAGCCTGCTCAAGCATTCGTTACCAAGGGCCAGCTTCCATTCAAGGTTTTGAGCGGATCTCCAGGTTATATCAACCTGTTGGATGCTCTTAATGCTTGGCCATTGGTCAAGGAATTGAGTGCTTCATTGAACTTGCCAGCCGCAGCTTCGTTCAAGCATGTGTCTCCCGCCGGCGCTGCTGTTGGTTTGCCATTGAGTGAAGAAGAAAAGAAGATCTACTTTGTTTCAGATATTGAAAACTTGTCTCCGTTGGCAAATGCCTATGCTCAAGCTCGAGGTGCTGATCGAATGTCTTCATTTGGTGATTTCATTGCGTTGAGTAACAAGGTGGATTTGCCAACTGCTCAGATCATTTCCAAGGAAGTTTCCGACGGTGTGATTGCTCCAGGCTTTGAACCAGCCGCTTTGGAGTTGTTGAAAAAGAAGAAGGGTGGCAAATACTGTGTTTTGCAGATTGACCCCGATTACAATCCAGATTCTGTTGAAACTCGACAAGTTTACGGTATCAGCATGAGCCAAAAGCGAAATGATGCTGTGATTAATGCTTCTACTTTCCGAGAAATCTTGTCTGCTAACAAGAATATCACTGAACAAGCGTTGATCGATCTCACTGTGGCCACTATTGCTTTGAAGTACACACAATCAAATTCCGTCTGCTACGCTAAGAACGGTATGGTCGTTGGTTTGGGTGCTGGTCAACAATCTCGAATTCACTGTACACGACTGGCTGGTGACAAGGCTGACAACTGGTGGTTGCGACACCATCCACGAGTCGCCGCTTTCCAATGGGTCAAGGGCACCAAGCGTCCGGACAAGTCCAATGCCATTGATTTGTTCGTTACCAATCAAATCCCAACCGAAGGTCCAGAAAAGGAAGAATATGACTCCAAGTTTGTTACTATTCCAGAACCATTGACTGCTGCCGAACGAAAAGAATGGTTGGCCAAGTTGACGGATGTGGCCCTGTCATCAGATGCCTTCTTCCCGTTCTCGGACAATGTTTATCGAGCAGTTCGATCCGGTGTCAAGTTTATTGCTGCTCCGAGCGGTTCAGTCCAAGATAAACAAGTGTTGGCTGCTGCCAACTCATTTGACGTTGTCTATGTTGAAAACAACATTCGATTGTTCCATCATTAGACGTATGGCGGATCATGGATAGTTTTTTTTTCCTTTGTTTGTTAACCATGTTATTTGTATTTTGATTTTGTTTCTGTACTGCTGTATTCTAATTCTGTGTCTGTTGATAATTGGGTCCTCTGGTCAGCCGCATTCCATCAAACGCATCAGGCGAGTTCATTGGATCAGGCTAGCGACTCCCAAGCCGCACCGAAAGCCAGGATACCAGGCTAAGGTCGAGCGAAGCGAGCAAGGAAAGAAGGCTGCACGCAGTGCGTCTTACAAGCTACTTTTGAGCGCAGCGGGACTCTTCTCTCGTAAGACGCACTGCGTGCAGCCTTCTTTCTTTGCTCGCTTCGCTCGACCTTAGCTTTGGTATGTTGAGTATTGGCAGCGAGTATAAAAAGATGAACGGAATTGAAAAATAAAATATATTGAGCAGGTATTACTGCGCCAAGTCCGAACACAACCTCGGGCTCTTGAGAGCGGCATTCGGCTTTAGGACTTCATGACCCCTGGCCGATGATGATCTTGATCTTCAGGGGAGAGAATGGATGGGAAATCACGAATTATCGTCTGTACATAATATCCCCCCTTTTCCAGTCGATATTCTAAAAAAAAGGGGTCGCACGTCGAACCAACAGGTCGGCAGTGCAAACGCAAGGGCCGGGCCGCAGGCGGCTCGCCGTTGTTCATTCTCCTTGCAAATTGGGAGGAGGCCAGTACTCGCGTACAGTTAACCCTTGCGAAATGGAGTAACGAGCCAGGATGCACGCACGTTTTTGGCTATGCTCCCCAGAAGGATCCGATCCCCGCGGTTCAAATCAATCTTGATGCATTAGCACTGCCCTTCTTGCTGAATGAGCCAATTATCGTATCGAAGACTCCCCTATTTTCAAATGCGGATTTCCAATTACTTGTTATGGCAACCACTACGTTAATCAGATCCAGATTTCCTCATTGCGTGCTCGAGCCACTCAGCCTCGGCGTTGGGCGGTGATGAGACAAGCCTTAGGGAACTTTCTGATTTTTTTTCATCATCGCATTAGAGCAATGACGATATGCCTTCGACTTGGTAGTCAGAGAGTTGTCCAGTTCTATGGATAATCAGAATCCAGTTCCCCTTGCAAAAACCCGTATGGTTGTGTTTACATTATTCCCTATTGTTAGCTCATGCAGATCGCATCCGATCGAAACGCACCTGCTGCATGCGAAACAAATTACGCAACATGATGACATTGCTTACCTAGAGGCCATCCTCTTTATCCCTGGTAGTTGCTCAGTTGTGATTGTGTCAAGCTTGTTTAGCAATTGAAAAGGTCCACCGGTCCGACTTTCAAGCTTTTCACCGGTGGATATTGCATGTTAGACTCGGATGCAAGCTGGCTTGTTTGACAATTCTGAAATTCTTGGGGCCCCATCCATCCAGCTGCAAGGTACTGCCAATCCCCCGGGGCATGTTCAAGCCAGCCAACGCGGGGGGTCCAAAATTAGAAAGGTATCTTTGGTTGCACCGCCATCCTTGATCAGTAATTGTGAATATGGATCTCCTTCCATATTTACGTATAGCGTAACCACGTTTCTGTTCTTGGGTAAATTTAGATGCACCGCCCGTTCGTTCGTGATGATTCTAAGAATCTAGCCTTTGGGCACGCAATAATGCATGATATCCGTGCACAACGTGTAACAAAGGCGGATACCCGTGCAATTGTACCAAATCTAGAAAACATCGTCATTGCTGGAGACAGTTTCAGGCTTTTTCAGGTAGGTACGATGATGGTCTATTCTTGATATGACAGTACCAGCCATCACCATGTTCAATCTGCAAGACCTATGCATAATTTCCAAACCCCCGCGGCAATACCTTCAAATCCAAGTAGGGAAAGACAAAAAAAACAAAACAATTGCATGCATTTGTTCGCGAATCTAAGGAGGATTGACGATATTTTTGCAACAGGATAAGCCTCCCCTCGGCGCCCGCAGCGTAGAGGGTTCAATGGGGAAACGCCCCTGGCGATCGCAGCACTCTTACCGATTTAAACAGCAATGACCCATCGGTCGCACCTAGTTCTCCATCAGACCGAATTAAATATAAATATAGACCCATATCCCCCTCTCAGGTTTTCTGATTCCTCAGTTCCTTCGCAATCCCTTCTATTCGTTCGTTAGCAAACTCAAACAAACAACACCAACTCCAATAATAATCATGTCTGCTGTTACTTCTGCTGCTTCTGCCGCCGCCTCCGCCGCTGGTGGGGCTGCCTCTGGCTTGGCCTCTGGTGCCGCTGGCGCCGCTTCTGCTGCTGTGTCCGGTGCCGCTGGCGCCGCTTCTGGCGCCGCCTCTGGTGCTGCTGGAGCCGCTTCTGGCGCTGCTTCGGGTGCCTCTGGTGCTGCCTCCGGTCCAGTGACTGTTGCCTCCGACGCAGCTGCTTCTAACACTGCTGCCGCCTCTGGTGCTGCTGGCTCTGGCGCCGCTGGTGCTTCTGGTTCCGGTGCTGCCGCCACTGGTGCCTCTGGTGCTGCCGCCTCCGGTTCCGCTGGTGCTTCTGGCTCTGGTGCTGCCGCTTCCGGTTCTGGTGCTGCTGCCTCCGGCTCTGGTGCTGCTGCTTCTGGTTCTGGTGCTGCTGCCTCTGGCTCTGGTGCCGGTTCTTCTGGCTCTGGCTCCGCTGCTGCCTCCGGCTCCTCCTCTGGTTCCTCTTCTTCCGGTGGCAACTCGACCTCTTCCGGTTCCTCCGGCTCCTCTGCTGGTGTCTCCAACAACGTTCCAAAGGTCGCTATTGGTCTCGCCGCTGGTCTTGTCGCCGCTGTCGTGGGTCTCTCCATGTAAGGCAACCTGATATATTTTTACACTTCTCGCATTTTTATTTCATCCTGTTTTATTATTATTCTAGAGTAGCCTGTTTTTAATATAAAATGTTGTCTCTTTTTGATTGTTCATCGCCTTCGCAGGCTTCTAAGTTCTTGGCTACAGGCTCTACCTTGGGTATGAAACGGCTGAGCCGCAGCTGTTTTTGCACCGTTACAGAGTAAACCGAGCGATCGATCGCGAAGCGAGCCAAAAAAAAAAAAAAAAAAACCGAGCTCAGCGGAATACGATTCTCTCGTGAGACGCACTGCGTGCAGCTTTTTTTTTTTTGGCTCGCTTCGATCGATCGCTCGGACCGGCTGTGATCGATTTCAGCAAACTGAGCGAAGCGGGCAGAGAAAAGGCCGAGCGCAGCGGGTTCCCTTCTCTCTCTCAGTCTCATCGTAGCGAGCCAGAATCAATCGAGCGAAGCGAGTACAAATATCGGGCGTAGCGAGCTAAAGCCGCCCGCCGCAGCTGTATTTTTGCGCGAGCCGCAAACAAAGACTTGGTGAACAAGGGCCCGCCACCCGCGAGATTTCCAATATCATATGCAGGCGTCTCTCTCTGCTTCATCACTTTCATACTAAGTAAATATGGCTGTTCCACGGGATTTGATTACTGACGACATCTACGGGCTCATCAACGAGATGCGAGACTACGTGTACGAGCTCAAGCAGGACCAGATCGAGATCCGTCGGGAGCTCAGCACCATGAACAGGGCGCTGGAAGCACAGAAGACGCGACTGTCCAGCATTGCCACATCATTGAACACTACTACTACGAGCGGCGGGGGTGACGACTTTGACTTTTCCGAGCCTGCCACGAAAGTGCAAGGTGTTCATGTTCTTTCGACTGGCGGTACAGGTACCGCCAATGCCACTACCTCCGCCGCGGCCGCCGCAGCGGCGGCCAACACGCTTGTCCCACCAGCCCAAACCCACACCGCCAGTTCATCAACTGCCCGGCTGAATGAGGATCTGAAGGATGACAAATATATCATCGATGCGATCGTGGTGTGACGGGCAAGGCATCATAGAAGAGCGTGCATCTCGTATCGAGCCCTGAGCACCGGTTGGTTTTCGTGTGATACGAGGTGGATGGGCCTATCATTGATGTAATCAATGTCCAATGCCGTATCGAGCTGCCGCGTGCATTACCGCCCCGATGCCGCCGGTACGTGATGATTGTAAGTAAGGGTAGTGCCGTTTGTAGCGATGATCGACAGGGATGGAGTGAGCTTTAGGGCCTCTCCTTGCAATTTGTTTTGCGTAAAGTAATCTATTTTTCCTGCCATTCAGCCGTTGCCGTTGCCGTGCACTGTATCATACACATAAGCCGCACATAGCCCACGCATTACATTCAGATCATCACCTTAATGTGAAACCAACCACTCCCCGGCCTCCGCCTAATACGTGGTTGCACAGATAACAATACGGCTAATTGCGGATACTGCTGCGGCTGAGAATCCAGTCACCCCTTCCGCTTCCGGCTGTTACGAGGATGGCTGATTGTGAATAATTCGTTAAGAAACCCCGCATGTGTTCGCCAATTCCACGTAGTGACGCCACGCGTATGTGTGACTAACCGGGCTGCCGCAGTATTATGTGCGCATGGCGATAATTTCCACTGGCTGCCCGGGCTTATTATTTCAGAAGGTTGGGCCAGATTATCGTCGAAAGCGCGATGCAGTCGCCATCTGAAAAAAAAAAAAAGCATCTGATGAGAATCACATTTATTCTTCATGGCGCACACAATTCATCCATAACATAGCCTACCCCAATTCTTGATATCAAATATCCTTGCATTGCGGAAGCTTATGCCCCCTGCCTCAATGTAGAATGCCGTAAACGACCACCCACAGCAGTGGATGTCACAAAAACGGCCGCACATTCAGCTGACACGGCACACGCTATCAACAAGCCAATACTTATTAATAAACTTCTAAGCAGTTCATCGCTCGCACGTACCCGAGACAAGCTATACCTAGCCTAAGACAGGGTCGAGCGCCGCGCCGAGTTTCAGCAGTCGCGTATTCAACGCGTTATTATTTCGGCTGCAGATGCCGCGGTCTCCAACCACGAAGGCGGCTCTCGCTATTACGGGTGGGTTGATGATGATACAATTCGGCCCGAACATGAGCTGAATTGCTCCAAGAAGTGATAACTAGCTATCTGGGCATCTTATATTGTCAAATCCAGCATGCACTAGCCATCTCCGGGTCAAGTTCAGGGACAAGATCACGAGATCCAAGCGTGCAGAAGATCAACCGGCGAATAATGCAAGAAATGGAATTGATATTTTAAAAGTACATTGTTGGATTTTAATGGAGTCCACGATTTTCAATGAAAATGGATCAAGAATGAAATAGAATGTCATGATGGGTTTAGTGTTAGGAGAAAGGATTTTTTTTTTTCTTTTTGGTCCACCGATCTGCACTGAGGATAAGGGCTTTACTTTCCCCGCAATTAAGGTTGGTTGTCGTTTTTGTTTTGCAGTGTGCAATTGAAATGATACCCGCATATACATGTGGCAGAATACGTGTAAACAAATGACCGTATCCATAATGTACCAAAGCCAACGGAAAATATACCCCCTCCCCTGTTCTTGTGAAAGCACGTTGATCCAAACCAGGCCAGGCCAAGCCGAGCCAAGCAGCCGTGGAGCCACGCTAGTATATGCTGCAATCAATATCAGCTACCGAGTGTAGTATTGTTGCTGCTGCTGTTGCTGCGCATGACTATGATGGTGATGGCTGCTTGAGGACGAATGATGCGAAGAAGGTTTGCGTGATGAAGACCCCGATTGGCTTGTTGAACTTCGTGGCATTGATGACTGATGGGATGAACGTGATGAAGATGAATGATGCGATGAATGATGCGAGCCTGACGGTGAAGTTTGTGGTGCAGGTCCTGGTCGTAACCGAAGCATTGTAGTACGATTTTGTTTCATGAACGTCTGGGGGTTTTCAAGTTAGCTTTACCAAAAAAAAAAAAAAAATGCATACCCGTAACTGCGAATCAAATTCTTGTCGTTCACGACCGGTTAGATAAGGTTCCCATACTTGTCGTTGGTTTAACGAGTCGGTGTATTCATATGGTGCTAAAAGTCGAACTTCATCGGATGGAGTAGATCTCGATTGATGCTGCACTTGGCTTCGAATATACTGATGATTGGATCGATACCAGTCCTGCCAGGTCTCAATTGGATGCCTGCTGGAACTGTATGGAGGCAATGGTATTCGAGGCATAACTTTTTTGTATTGCAACCAGCGGAGTTAGAAAAGGAAAGATTGAAATAAATAAGCAGGAAAATGAAGTTAGTAAACACCAGTAGTCGTCATCAATTTAAAAGTCGAAAACACGTTCATAAGCTCATCAATTCAAATCTGGATTAGTAGATAGATGCAGAGAGGTCGCTATCGGTTTCAGCTCAAAATACGGGCCGAACGGCGGAAATCAGCAGGGCGAATCAAACAGGGAATTCCGAGGAAGATCGAAAAGGATTAATGAGCAACTCGACCAAACCAACCAAAATTGCCGACGACTTTTTGCAAAATTAATTACGAGAAATAGAAAGAAGGAAAGAAAAAACTTCAGATAGACGGAAGACTCATGATTTATATAAATTTAGACGGGATCTTGCAATTCAAGCTTACATGTTCTACATAAGATCTGCGGTTGCTTTAGGAAGGGCAGGTGAAGAAGCCAAAAAGAAACAAGAAAACTGCAAGAGCCAAAAGCAATCTAGACGAAGGAAACAACCTGTAGGATCCATTGAAGAAGTAAACAGCTCCAAATAATTGGTAGCTACATACAAAATTCATCACGGCCAACCAAGTTTGTTTACACGGAATTTGAACCACACCTCAACGTACGCTCATCGGATTCCAAATGCTACATAGTGCGGGATATACCTGGAAGTTCGAAAGAGTGATTGCTTTTTAATGGTGTAGAGACCTAAGCTGCACTGCCGTTTTCGCCAGAGCCCACGTTCCCTGAATTTTCTTACCAAGCCTCATGAAGCAGCTGCTGTTGATTCAAGAGGATCTGTTTATTTACTTGTTCCGTGTTTAGCCATCATCAATTGATTGAGAGTTAGTAGCGAAATTTCAATCGTGAATCATTGAATTCATTTGTTCACTCCTGAAGGAGTACAATTAACCTTCGGGTATGTAGAATTTGAGCGAAACAGTTCAAACGGTGACGGTGCTCGGCCAAAGATGCTGCATACGCACAAAACCATTGCTTTTTGCCTCCCGCACTGGAACACGTTATGAAAGTCGAACTCTATAGATCAATTGATCTCCAGTTGAATGTGCTGAGGATGAATTTCGATCAGGTGTTTCATGTTTGGTTGACCTTGTTATTCCATAATCATATATTCGTGACCTATGCTGATTTTCAGTCGCACGGATAAGATCTCCGAGTTCCGACGCAATTGATTGGAATAGCTACCATGAATTGATGATAATTGTTATATCAATATGATCTCTGTCCGTTGAAATAACCGAGATCAAGATCTCACAGATTTGGATCGCCGGGTTTCGGGTGACCCGGTTTGCTGGAATACGGCCGGTTTTGCCCAGTTTTTCATAACTGTAATATGATTGTATATCATGAGTACTCGATATAGATGCCAAAAAAATATTATTTATCCATTGCGTTGTACGTATATATACAGTGGACAAGCTGCCAAAAAGAAACGATCCATAGATTAAACCAAGCCAGACGAACTGTGGATAGCATAATAATATTATATTATTAAAGGCCACTCGCCGGTCGACGGCCGGAATTTCCACCATATTAGACTTGTCCATGATCGTAGTGCTGATGGTCGTTCTGGTTAGACAGAACGATTTTTAATAGAACCCAACGATGCAATCCTCACGATTGCCATTTCTGAACAGGTACTTCGACCACTAAAAAAAGAATCAGGGGGCGAGTGGCCGAACACGAAAAAATAATTAACGGCTGATGTCTGAGTATGCCGGAAGCCGGACTGCGGGTTAAAATCCTACGAACAACGCCTGGCCAAGTCTTTATAACCGATATGGGCGAACATTGACTGCGGTAGGCTCTAGCCGGGAAATTGCGCCTTCTGGGTATTTCGACAGGCTGCAGCGGTCTTCAATATTTTTTTGTTTTTTACGCGTTAACAGGGGTAAATTGGTGCAACGACCCGTCAGGGCCGACCGTTGATCAGCACCGTTGAAACCATCCAATACCACATTGCCGCAATTTCTGCGCCAGTTGTAGCATGATTCCGACAGAAGATATCGTCTTGACGATGAAACATGGGATGCTTCTTTTGATTGTTAAAAATGACAGTTTTGATAGACGCAACGGAATGCCAAACCCATCGATCTTGCAGGCATGATCATAGCTGTCACAGAACCATCCAGCAACGTCTCTCTATTAAGGCAGAAGCACTGCACATCACATTCAATTTGGACTCCTGAATCCATCCACAGAAACTTATGAAAAATATCCGAGCTCCCCGAATGGGCCACGATGGGGGTCTTGACATTGCCCACGTCAAACCATGCAGCTGGCCGTTGAGGCTCAAATTCTAAGGGGAATGGAACATATTTTTGATTAGTTACTGCATTTAGTACCTCGGTCATATAGTCTGCTATTATGTTGAACGGCGGTTTGGTGGTGATGAAAACTCCCTAGTGGCTCGTCGAGCATCGAATGAGAAGAGAGTTGTGAAATACAATTGGATCATCTCTGTGAGCGTGCCTGATCTCCCGGCATAGCTGCTTTTTGATTCACGGACCATACTATCGGTGTTTTGTGTCGTTCCCCTGCTATTTTATCCGTAGAATGTGGTGTAGGTTATTGGATATCGGGGTGATGATCGGCTGAATGTGAAGAGGACAAGTTTCTGGTTGGGATCAGGGGCCCCCGTTATCTGGGAGAAGGTGGACATATCATCTCATCCCGTAACCTAGTAAAACCCCCGACTCCGGCTACAAATGCTCTTCCTCGTCTGAATCTGAACCTGAACGTGTCATCTGGATATTTGCGAGGCAACATCTGCAAGTCCGACATTCTGCGACTTTGACTCCCGGCAGGTCTGCCGTCTCCCGCCGCCGCCTCCGCCGCGTTTGACGATCATCATGTTGAGTTGAGTTGCGTGTGCAAACGTGTTTCATCCAAGCGAAGAAATTTCGATGTAAATTTAGCTTAGCCTATAGCAGTGTGATCATTGTGATTACCATGTCGATCTCTCGCGTGTAGTCCATGATTCTAGGCTGTGCCGAGTCCGGGCACCAACTGCGGTGAGAGGCTATTGAGTCAGTTTTGGCAATGTCTGACTTTTCTCGTCGACCCGAATCCGATGAGCCGACTAGATGCAATTGGTATAGAGAATGCGAGTGGCATATCATTAATTAATATTTTTTTGGCGGCCCCGTGATCATGGCAATACACATAGGGTGGAGTATCTGTGCATAAATCTTGCATTTTATTGGACACTGTGTAAGGGTCTCGTTTATAATCCAATCGCTGAATACTACTGGTCAGGCTAGCAGCTTCTACACGTCTTCCTTGACCATCCTACGTCCCTGCATTGGGCTAATAGACCCAAGGTGGGTGGTTGGCACACAGGACTGGAAGTGGCTAAGCCGCTTCCATATGCAAATAGAGTCATCATATTGGCCCGCGACGTATTTGAGCAATTGCAACTACGGGTTTAGAATACGACGGTTTTACTATCTGGGCCAAAACACGGATTGGCATCTGAAATTGCCCAATTCGAATCTCGGTTCAATTGATGGAAATCCGAAATGGAACCTTGGATAGATAGACTATGCGACCGCAACCTCGTGTAAACAGTAGATCATGGATTTACGGGAGGTAAGACTTGTTGATTCTGGACATGAAACACGTGGCATTGAGTGCTGGACGGCCTAAAATCGATACTGTTTTGCACAGTCGCATTAGAGGCTGCTCAACGCCAAGAATGGTTGGACTTGCCCCTCGTCCGTAGAGGAAAAAATTTCTACATGTTGCTCAATTTCGGGTTTACCGTAGTATCTTTTTGGATACGTGCTGTTGTATGTTGAGAGGTCGGTTGTTTATTCGTTGATCGATATAGACCTTGCAGCATGCAGTCTCAACGCGGGTCTGACATGTACATGCGACATGCTACGGCCCGCCTTCCATTTGGCAAACCAAAAGCAAACGGTGTGATGTTCGCTGGCGGGAAGTTGCAAGATTAATGCATTTTGGCGGCATAAAAGCTGTAGCATGGGATATAATAACGACGGGTCAATGACTGGGGCTAGATCAATTAGAGAAAAAAGCCTTGGCTCGATGATAGCCCAGCAAGAGAGTGGGATACATCCGCATAGAAGGAGGGGCGAGTGAAGCATCATCATGCCGAGTTTGTGCGACGCACTTTCTGGCGGCATGTGTGCCGAAGCTTGGGCTTGGAAAACTGCAATTGATCAGCCCAAGTGGAGAAGTGGGTTTCATCCGGTCCGTACATCCTACCGTAACGTTATCAATCTAATCGGGTGTGGCGCAACGGCTGTGTCTTGGCGGGCACATACACATAGACACACCACCTCCTCGGCCATCCAGTCCCCCCGCTAGGTATACGTAAATTCGTCAATTAAGGTGAAACCTGTGTCAATCTTCACATTCAGAGCTCCATGCCGGTGCAAATGTAAACCATAGCTCGGTGGCAATCAGTCGACAATTGACCACAGGTCACTCTGACGATTTTGAACTGAAGCAGGGCAACTGTACTGAACGTTCTTCCTGAAAATCATAATCTTGCTTGGCGAAGACCTGAAATCAAGTAGATCTGCTCATTCTGGCTCCAGTGGCCTGGTACAGCCATCTAAAATTGTGCCGGTGCATGCATAGACCTAATATGAAAGCCTGTAGCGGGGCCGACTTGTTTGGAATCGATCAATTCGGCGTGATACACTAGATAGTGGAATTGGTATGGAATAGCACAATTCTGCTGCAACGGCCTGTTGATTATTATGCGTTGTGGTTGGAATACGGCAATGGCTAACTGATACCAAAGGCAGCCACTTGCTCCCCCCTCGCCGTTAGACCGAACTCTTTCAACAAACAGCCATAGTTTCGTTGAAGACTTCGCCATAGACAGTATCAATCGGGCATCCGCCTCTTGTTACATGTAGGTGGATCAACCCTATTACGGAACAGATTGTTCGTTGCAAATTAAACACGATAAAAGCGACTGTGTCACTTTCCTTTTCAATTGCCGAGTCGCCGGTTCTGAGCTCTCCTCTTTGCAAGATCTTCATTGCTGATGAAGAGTCTAACTCCTGTGAAAGTAGGCAGCCACCGCCGCACGAATCAGGTTTCCGGATCCAATGCACCCTCTCGACTTGAGCTTTTTGGCAATACATCCTCAAATAAAAAAGAAAATGAATATAAAATTCATATGCCATGCCCGGATGTATCCATTCTGAATGCGCAATATTATTATGGCTGCTGCTATATTAATTATCGCCTGTGCAGCTTCTCCAGTCAGACCTGCAATCCCTACCATGCATCACTGATAAGTAGGCATGGAGCCACGATCATCGCGTCATGAGGGGCAGGTTTGCAACCCATATAGCCTAAACTTTTCCTGGGTCTATTGAATCAGTTCATCATGTACAATTCCGTCTGTGGATACCGAAACTGGAAGCCGATCCACAATTCAAATATTCATCATTTACATTAATCATGTTCTACCTTTTTACTTTTGTTCCCTCAATATAACTAACTATCCAAAAATAACGCAAAGCAATCACTCCATGTCCTCGTCGTCTTCTTCTTCTTCTTCATGCAAGTAGCCAGATTTGTCTTCGTCTTCCATCTCATCCTCGTCGTCATCATCATCAGCACCTGCTCCAGCATGTGGTGAGTTCCGATCAAACGTAACCAGACTAGACTCATCAGCTTCAGAACAAAATAGTACCAACGAGTCCTTAGACAGCATGTGGAACGCGGTGGTTCGCACCACCTGGCCCCAATGTCGTAGACAATACAATGCCGCGTTTCGGCGGATGATTCTCTCGTTGGAAATCATGGCTCGTTCCCACACCATCACGGCATTAGATATAGAAACTCCCTCTCGTGAGATAGCTTCAATGCAAAGTTTTCGTAGCCGTGGCAATTGGTACAAGTTGGCCAGAATGAGTAGGCCGGTGGTGGTGTCAATATCACATCCTTCAATTGAATCGCGGTACATATACTCAACAAGAGCTGTTACCCAGTTTACCGGTTCTGGAATAAAAAGCCGCCTAGTTTGTGATTCGGACATGCCACTGTTAATGATTCGTTCAAAGTGTGGCCACCGTGCGGCAAGCACCATCATATGCACCTTGATCGGGGCTGACACAGAATACTCGGAAACATTTTCATCATGCGAAGGTCTATGATCACTGGCGACGGCAGTGATTTCAAAATCACACATATCAGATCGCTTGTAAAACTGATACATGTCGTGGCCAATCGTACCCATGAACGCATTGGCCATGCCAGTATTGGTAGCATAGGAATCCAAATATCCAAACTCGCTCAAATCAATTGTCAAGATGTGACTCAACTTTTCATCATAACCAGAATCCCCATGCTGTCCAAGTAATATCAATTTCGACCCATTGGCAACCATATGATACCATGTGCTGCTCGAAAAATACTCAGAGCAGTCTTCAACAATCGATCTCCAGCTGAGAGAATCCATGTCGAGCGATGCAATGCTGGTGGACACATCCGGTATGGATCCTGGAACAACAACATCCAACATGGTCCCAGGAAGCCCCGAACTATAAAAATGGATGCCACTTGACCCAACCAAAGGATAGTCCAGCGAAGTGATTTGAACCTTGCCAATGGTGTTGGTGTCGAAATCGAACCAAGCCACCTCCGAAACACGATCCATATCTCGCGTGAGCCCTCCAAATGCCCATATCTTGTTATTGTATACCGTGATGGTATGATCATATCTCGAAACAAACTTCATTGGTCCTTCCCACATTTGCTTTTGGAAATCAAACCAATAAAGATCGTTCAAGACTTCTTTACCTTGGGATAATCCACCAGAGATTATCATCTTGCTGCCGTCCTCCGATATGCAAGCCGCATGACGAGATCGCCCCGTTGGTACAACACCAGAACCATTCACTACCGGTGTCGACCATACATCATGGTCGACATCATAATAAAATATTTCGTTTGACAGCTTTTGATTCTCCTGCTCACCGCCGAAAATGATGGCAGTGTTGGATCGAATGACGGCGGTGTGCCCTGACCGTGCCGAAGGAGCGCGGGTATTGGCATTGTGGTTATTGTTAGGTCGATTTGAGGCTCGTTTGGACCAGGTGCTAGTATTTAGATCTAATACCTTGACATTGTTATCCACTATTCCAGATGGTTAGCGCTTGCTTGTTGAATATCACACATACTCTCGTCCTCATACTTGTCGAACCCTCCAAAGAGGAACACTTTGCCTGAATCAGTTATACCGACCGACGCATTCACATATAACGACGGCACAGATCCTTCGAGTTCAGTTAGCATCAGCTTTATATACAATAGCCATACCTGCGGCCTCGACAAGTGAATAGCACGGATCCCGTACTGTATCCTCCACCGGAGGCAATGTTGGAACCGGCATTTTTTATCTGTTTCTCGGGAAAATGCACTCTAGTAGTACAAATCCATCAAGATCTTGAGAATATCCACACCGAGGGTTGTAAAAAGAGCCGATGGGTTAGTTACAGAGCGTCAATAAACAGTAGCGCTGTTGGTTGAGTGGTGAGGTTGAGGTTGATAGAGCTTGGCCCGATATCATGGCATAAAAGTGACCCTCTAGAAGGCGCTCAGCTAGCGCTCGCTCTGCGGGTATGAATCAGCCGGCTGCGAATTTTTTTCTCTCTGCCCGCCCGCCCGCCGGCCATCCGTTGCCGGGGCAACCAGGTCAGTTCCTGGCTCCGGTGGGGCTCATTGTTGAACATTGTTGCGATAAGCTCTTGGTGAGAAATTCGCTCAAACTGAGTGCGGTTCGAGTGAAATCTGTCATTTAAATCTCACTGATGCAGGCTTGGTGTTTTTATGGCAATATTATTGTTAAATGAGGATGTTGTTGGCGGGTAGATTTGGTGGTGCGGCTACGGTGGTACCTCTAGGTGATTTTTGTTCTATGGAAATTGGATTCTGTATGGTATTAAGAACCCATTAGAAGGAACTAAATTGATTTCTGGAAACTGATATGGTATTCTAATGTTGGAACATTTCGCGACACGTCGCGATCGATGCACGTTGACGACACGTCCGGGATCCTGCAACGACGATACGAGGGCAGACGAGTGATACACAATTCAATTGGAGCTTCAAGTCTCTACACGTGTTTCCAAAACTATCAATAATTGCATTTGCAAGCGACCGCTGTGCATTCGGGCCCCGGGTGCAATATAACAAAGATCGGTCGCGCAACCCAGAACGAGGAGGCTAACATCCAAAAAATTTCTCAACTTCACCACTTTCGCTGAAATAAGAGCACGAGCATAATGACAATGGTTGAGTATTCTCGACGCGTGGAGGAACAGCTGGATTCAAGCCACCCAGAGTTGGAAGTTGCTGGAACAACGGCAGACAACGGACGACGAAAGTCGAATCGAGTCCGAACAAGCACCGTGTTTTTCAGCAACGACCAAGCTCCAGAACCGCGAGTAACAAAGAAATCGACCAAATCAAAGGCCAAGGCCAAGGCAAAGAAAGAGCAGAAAAAAGAGCAAAAGAAAGAGAGTGCGTCAGTGAAATCAACGACTGCCAAGCAGCCACGACCGAAGAAGGTTTTTCCAGCTCCACACTTTCTCAAGCTCGAATCGGACTACCCAGAGGACATTTTGTGGAAAAAGCTGATTCTACGGGAATTCATTGTGCGATGTATGTATACTTTTTCACTTTGCATCTAGCATGGCTAACGACTCATAGTTGAGAAGCTGTGTCGACTTCCGACGCGTCATGGCAGTACAGTCAATGATCCAAACGCCAAATGGGATACAAAAATGACCAAGGCCATTATTGTGGCATTTATTCGAATCGTTGCCAATGACTTGGAGCCATTGGTACCGGAAAGCAAGTTATACTTGTCCGAAGTGGAAAAGACCACTGCCGAATCAAACGAAATTTGGAGCATCTTGGAAGGGTTCCTTGGGTTGGATCATGTCGACCCGGAAGCAGGAGAATATGGCCAGTTGAGATATGAATTGAATCTTTTGCATCGATTGATGCTATTGGCTACGGCCACCGAGACCATACGATTGACAATTCAAGACGATTTGGAAATGTCACGAGAATATCAACAAACTGTTAATGATCAGGTCAAGCAACTCAAGAGCCATTGGGATTCGCAGCAATTGAAGCTGGAGAAAATCAAACCGGAGCAGAGCCAGGGCCTGGAGTTGATACAATGGCAAGAAAAGTACGTTGGATCAAAGCGACACAGCCAAAACCGGATCCGGAAGGCTGAGACGGAAGCATTCCAAAAGCTGCGGAAATTCAGCTCTCGAACCAGTTGTGTTGGCATAGACACCCTCGGCAATGAATACTGGATTCTGCAGCAAAAGTCCAAAGACATCACTTCGTGGGGCTCATGGATCATTGTGGTGAAGGGTGAAGATCTGTCACATCCTTCAGGTTCTAAACAAGGTCCTTCTCAGGGTAGATTGTGGTATCTTGAAGACAGGAGCGAGATGATCAAATTGGGCAACTGGGTCAAGGCACAGAAGATCCCACCAGAGTCAAACAGCAAAGCAGTACCTCCTATTGCTCGAGAGATTTTTAAATTTGCCGAGAATTTGCATGAGCCACAAACTTCCTTGTGATATTTTAATTCTTTGCTTGCATAAAGTGCGGCTTTTATTTATATAATTATTATCGGGACGGTACCCTGAGCCGCACCGCTACACAGTTACCAGTGGATCCTTGTCATGTTCGCTAACTTCCACGCTGACTGGGCCGTCGTGGTCTTTTTTGAGTTCTGCCAGTAGTTGAGCTTTGAAAGTGTCCAAAAATCCTCGTTCAGTATTAGAATGGCCGCACACAATAGCACTCTGGCCAGTTTCGTTCAGATACAGTAGCTCGTGGTGGCTCAGTTCGCCAGTGAAGTGTAGATCAGCACGCACGCTCTTCAAAACTCCTCCTCCAGATCCTGCACATACTGCGATGGACTCGATCTTTGCACCTTGCTTGTGTTTGGGTGCATAGGCGACTTGCAAATGTGGCAGCTTGAGACTAGTTTTAGCACGGTGAATAATTTCGTCCATAGTCAACGGCTTCGCGAGGTTCACGACCCGCCCCATACCACCGCCGTTCTCGTGGCCCGGGACTGTTGTTTTTTCGATAGCAGCTCGGTCCAGTTCGTCGCCTTGAGCAAGCACATCTACAAGCCAATCATTGACCCCTCCTACAGCTGCATCGACTGCGGTATGCGGGCAATAGACGCTGATTCCAGCTCGGGCGAGCTTGAGCAACGATGTTTGCTGTGGGTCATTGGTAGTAATGCTTTTGAGACCCCGGAAAATGAAAGGATGATAGGCCATGATCATTGAGCTGTTCTTTCTCACTGCCTCATCGCACACTGCTGCTGTCAGGTCGATTGTGAGTAGCACGGAAAGCGGCTCAGTTGGCGGTGGTTGTGCAGAAGTGTCGATGGATCCGAGAATCAGACCAGTGTTATCCCACGAACTGTCGGCCAATTCTCTTGGGTACAACCGTTGGACTTCAGTAGTTAGTGAATTTCTAGCCATATCAAGTACTTACTTGCTGTAGTAATAGTCTTGACTGCCTTTTGAGATGCCATTGATGATGTTGGTATGTGTGAAAGTTGGGACGTACGTGCATCCTTCGCTCTCGCTAGCGATCCCGCTCTTCTCACCATCACACACTTTAGTAATGACGGTGACTCCACACGATCTCGAGTCGGCTATTCGGGAACGACTTGGAGCATCTCATGTTGAGATCGAGGACGCTTCAGGTATGCCCTGTGAGTAGGACTGTACTAATGAATGAACAAGGAGGCTGCGGACAAGCGTATGAAGTCGTGATTGTGGCAGATCAATTCAAAGGCAAGAATCGATTGATGCGGCATAGACTAGTCAACAATGCTCTGAAAGATGAAATCGCCCAGATTCATGCTTTCACTCAGGTACGTAACACAAGAAAGGAGCAGCGAAAAAAGGCTAATTTCGATGTGATTGCAGAAAAACTTTACTACAGACGAATGGCAAGCGAAACAGCAGTAGATCAGTTTAATTTAATGGACATGTACCATCATACAACCCAGGACCCGTCAAATATGATGTGGTTTTTTAGTATTTAACAATCGGTAAACAGGTGCAGACAATAGTATGCTTAGACTTTGGCATTCTTGAGCAATGCCGATATCGGGCCGTCCGGTTGTTCATGGCTCTGACCATGAACCTCGCTCCGAGGTATCATGGAATGCGACAATATAAAACCGAAATTGGTCCTGAAACTTCCGTCAATTAAGCTAGGTCCGGTAACAGGAAACATCCTGCACGATAAGTGCTCGGCTACCGTTGATCTGGGCTTTTGAACCTGCATGTAGAGCTGCATTGAGACATTTTTCGGATCAGAAAGTTCGAGAACCTCGGTTTTGTAGTAGGATAAACTTCATGAATTCACGAAACTACATAAAAAAAGATGACATATAAATAAGAATACCATAAAACAGTCCCTAGAGGGTCGAATAACATGCACAATCAATGACCATTAAGATTTTAGATCCAATCAACTTCTCCAGATTTTTCATATGCAGCAGGCTCTGAAGAAGTAGAATCATGGGCATAGAATGAAATAGAACCTGGCATGACGTTCAATTCCTTCTTGTCGTAAACCATGCAAATCTTAGGCTGAGGTCCTTTCTTGTCAAACTTGATGGTGGAGTAGATTTCACCAGTTGGATCGTGAATGAAGGACGATTCACCATAAGGGCACACCTTGCCATTGACAGTCCAATATGAAGGACCAGACTCAATCATGGTAGCTTTGCTCATAAATCGTTTGAGCACCGGTGAAGGACGTGTGATCAGAGAAGGTCGTCGAGTGGAATTGCTCACTGCTCGCAAGACTGGGGTGAATCGTTGCATTGTGTATTGTAGATGTGTAGATGATATTATAGTGGAACAAGAAGAACAAGAATCCAACCAAAAAGAAGAGGAAAAGTGAAAAATAGTATACCAAGAGACAACAGAAGAGGGATGATGCCCTTTTTATAGCAATTGTATATCAATTGGTTTTGTTCTCCACAGTTGACTCTTTACGGCCTAGTTGTCATGTAGTCTGACTGATTCGCACCCACGCATGGCATGCATCCAATGCTTGTGTCCAGATAAGCAACCCGGTGGATCATCCAACAAACAAGATTTCGCGGATATTTTTCCTCAACCAGCTCCTCCGTCAATAGTGCACTGCCAGCCCTTGTGAAATTCCCGTGTGTGCGGCCTGCTTAAGTGGCGGATGGATCTGCACGAAATATGCACCACGCACCCCGCGATTGTTGAGATTCAACAAAATACCATCGAAAATGACCTGATTTTTTTCATTGTCCCCTGCCTGTCCAATCTATGGTTATCCTGAAACCAATTGCTATCGCCCAATTGCATCCGTGCGTGTGTGATATTTTGCTTTTAGCATAAATTATCCGGCTCGCTTTTGGTCCTAGTACACAAAGGTACCAGGGTACGAAGGGGTAGTAGCCTAGCTAGTGCTAGTAACAAGTAAGATCACCTGGTACTGTCTGACTGATCAAGGGCTGCAAAAAAAGCGGAGATAGCATGTTTCTAGTCTAGACTGAACTAAAATCCAGGGTTTTGCCACCAACAATTCGGAAATGCCCTATGGTGGACGGAGTGCTCCGTTGGATCAATGTTGAGGAGACCTGATCACAAGTGGGGGTCCTCCTATTCAACAGCTCCGCCACTCCTGAGATACTGGCGATCCGATACCTGGCGATGGATAAAAATACCAAAAAACTACGGAACAACCATTGATCCTGCTGTCTCAAGACCAGCAAACTGCCCAATCAAACGACGCTCCCATTTTTCAGTCAGCTCGCTCAATCGATACAATACCCCTGCTGCCATTCCCCGTACTCTTTCATCAATAATTGCCTGCCAAGAATCCTCCAGCCAGACCTTGATCTCCACAACCTGTCGAGAAAACTTGGTAACCAAAAACTCCCCGTCATGGACGTCAACAATAACCAGCATGATGGTGAAAAGCCCTTCTAGAACGACAGGCTCTGAAATTGTTCGTTGAGACAGTACAATCTCCAACAATTCGGCAGTTAGATCGGGTATATCACGACATGTAGGATAGCTAGCATGCAGCAGTAGAGCAAGAGTTTTGAACAAATGCCCTGCTAATATTTCCGAATAGCCAGTCATTGTTTGAATGCCGTTCTGGTGCCATTGAGACGTCAATGGTAGTACAAAATACCGAGCTGCCAATTTGGCATATTGGTTGTATGTCGGAACAGTGCCCTTCTCTCGTTGCTGTCGCTCCTTTTCCAATTTTCTCGATACTCGAAGAACTTTGGGCCCACTCAATTGATCCCGTACCTCACTGGCAGTATCTTGGAGCAGCTCAGAATTAAGATCTTCTGCAGCCTCGAGTCTAAAAGACTGATCCAATGGCCCTGGCAAATATTTGCTGGGAAACTGTTTCTCTTGCGGTTCCAATCCAGCCAGCTCTCGAGCTCCAAGTGACAAACTTGATAAAAGAATCATTCTTTGCTGAATTGAATAGTCCCCCTGAAAAATGAGCCCCGCAATGTATGGGGCAATGACAGTCGGAGCCGAAGCGACCAACGCCGACAGCCCCACCAGCCGTTTCTCATTAAACTTTTCAATCTCAAATTGATCCGTTAGTCCGGCCAACGCGTCGGCCAGGGTCTTGGCATTGAACTGCAGCTCTTGGCCAAACTGGGCTTTTCTCCGGATCAGATTAGCAGCCGCATCCAATGCCAGCACGTGTTTTTCATACTTGTCCGAGGCAAGGTAGACGAGCAGATCTTTGATGTAGGCCGGTTCTCGGACTCGCTCTCGATCGGCCGTGATAATATCGTCCTCGTCGTCCGAATCATCTTCGTGATCGTCTTCGGGAAATGGGTATGCTTTGAGATTGTTTTCGTCCTCATCGTCACTGTCTTGCTTTTGGTGTTGCTTCTTTTTTTGGCCGAAAGGTCGAGTCGATGTTGAACGTTTTGGTGGAGCAGAGGGTCGTTTGATGGGTACAGTCTCCAGCAACTGCCACACTTTTGTATCGTAGGGAACAGACTTGTCGTGTATTTTGGCAATTAGCTGTTTCCAGTATTGTTGTTCGTCTTGTAGAATTTCCAGGTCAAATTTCAATTGTCGAACTCCCTTTTCGGGTGCTCGTTCACTGACCGACTCGGCCACAAGAGTACCGAAAATCCGTGCTCGGTCCGACGGCGATCCAAGACGTGCCGATATGGCATTCAGGTAATCGGGTGTCGATGATGCAGCTTTAATGGTTTGTGGGGATAACTGGCTCATTAACAGGAAAAGCAACTGGGTTTGTGCTTCTTGAACTGCTAGTGGGTTACGTTTGATACCGATTGAATCGCCCCATTGCTTGATTAGTTTGATGAAAAAGTCAACATCATGATTAACCAGGGCGATTACTCGTCTGATCCCCAGATTGGACTTTTCGGCTTGCTCAAGTAGAAATATGCGGTCGTCAATCGAAGAGACAAATTGACTCACAATCGCCGCAACGGCAGAAATCCGGTCGTCAGATGGATCCTCAACTTGCTTTTCAAAATATTTGATAATGTCGACAAGGATGCGCCGCTGTTCGCTCTGCCGCAGTTTCTTGAACATTGATAATGTTGAGTCCATGTATTCTTGCCGAATCAGCACCCCAGCTACAATGTTCGATGACCCCAACTTCCAATACTTTTCGAACAGCTGGTCATTACCCAACTCGCACACTTGTGGTACGGTGAACTCGACATATCCGTCACCGACCCATCGCCAGTTTTCATATCGGCTTGACTCGTTCACGCTCATCTGTATCACGACTTGATCCAACGTGAATCTTGCTGCCGATATCCTGGACAAGATCCTGCTTCCTCCATATAATGCAATTGCCTCCTTCTGGGCGATTTTTGTCGTTATTTTATTCCATACCGTCTTGATGCTTGATCTCGTCAATGAGGTGCTGAGAACTTGACCGAGCAAGTTGATATGGGAGTAAATGCTGATATTTTGTGTGTATTCCTTGGCTCCTGATTCAACCGTCACACTGTCTATAAGCGATTGTATCCGGGCCAGCAAACTGCTGATTCCGGGCAATGAGCTGAACACATCCCCCACCAGATCATTGTCCAGTTGCGGATAGACGTTTGGCAGCGTCTCGTTGATCAGAACCGAGTAAACGTTTAAAGAGGTTGTTCCGGGAGTTGACAGCTCTGTGTTGTATTTGTCTAGTAGCAGCAGTTGGAACAACTCATTGATTCGATCTATGCTCGGGCCGCTTTTCAGCTCTTTGGCGATTCCATCCATCATGAGGTGGTGTGGTGTGGAATGATCGTAGAAGCGCTGGGAGTGGGTGGGGCTGGAATTCTACCTAGCCGCCGCCAACGTTTAAATAACCATTTTACCAAATTATCACAGTTAACGGCTCAAGGAAATGTTTTGCGAAGATTGATTGTGGAGAAGAGAAAAAATGGCAGGCATAGTTCGCAGGCTGACCTCGGATTTGGATCTTGGATGATTGATTGATGATGATGTATCCCCTACCTCCCACCCTCTCCACCTCAATACAATAGATAGATCCAATGCTCAGGAGGTGGCATCGTGCATTTTCTACAGTACCAACTGTGATCAATGGTGCCAAGTTAATTGAGGGGCCAAGTTACCCAGTGAGGTCTCCTAGAACCGATGAAACAGTGAGCCAGGCTCGAATTACGACCCCTGAAGAAGCACAGCAGGCTGCTGATGCAGCTGGCCGTGCCGCAAAGGCATGGAGAAAGGTCCATCCTAGCGAAAAGCGGGACATTTTCATGTCAGCGGCGAATGTAAGTTCTACTGCTCACAGGAATTGCTGCTAATATACAAAGATTTTGACCAAAAAGCGCGACGAAGTCGGCCAAGCCATGCTGGCCGAGATGGGCTGTGATCCGTACATCTCAAACAACTTTACCCAAGATGCAGTCAGCATGTTCAAAGAGCTGGGATCATTGGTAGCGACAGAGGCTACCGTGATGCCAATGACTGGGCGTGATAGGGTACCTATGGCGATTCGGGAACCAATCGGGCCAGTGTATTCCATTGCGCCTTGGAACGCAGCTAGTGTGTTGGCAGTTCGAGCAGTTGCATGCCCAATTGCAGCCGGATGTCCGGTGGTATTCAAAAGTAGTGAATATGCACCATTATCCCATTACCTGGCAGTCAGTGTGCTGTACGAAGCCGGCCTTCCAGATGGCGTTCTCAACTACGTGAACTTTTCTCGAAACACGGTCCAAGAAAACACCCGAAAACTGATTGCACATCCGGCGATCCGGAAAATTAACTTCACTGGGTCGTCAGATGTCGGCAGATCCATCGCGCTGATGGCCGCTGAGCACCTCAAACCGGTGACACTGGAGCTGGGCGGGAAGACCGCGGTGGTGGTTGACTCGGACGCTGATTTGCAAGCTGCTGCGGTTCAGATTATTATTGGCGCCTGGGGTAATTCTGGTCAGGTTTGCATGTCTACTGAACGAATATATGTGATGGAGGACGTGCATGATGAGTTTGTTAAAGTGTTGGGAGTGGTGGCATCTGAAATGTTGAAGGCGCCGCCGTTCCATCAGCCGCAGATTCACGACGCCGCAGCAGGCCGCATTGACAAGCTCATCACAGACGCCATCGATGCCGGCGCTTCGGTTGCTGTTGGCACTCATTCGAAAAATGGCAGGTATCTTGGCCAGGTGTTTCTTTCAGGAGTCACTCCGGAAATGAAGCTCTATGATACCGGGTCATTCGGTCCAGTGGCTTACATCAAACCTGTCAGTAGCATGCAAGAAGCCGCAGCGCTTGTGAACGAAAGTCAGTACGGTCTCAATTGCGCGGTCTGGACTAAAGATATCTCCAGAGGTATTGCGATTGCCAAAGAGCTGGAAGCAGGATCGGTACACATCAATGGCAATAGCATCTTCGACCACGGCACTGTCGCCCATGGAGGCGTCAAGGGTAGTGGGTATGGTCGATTTGGAGCTCAGTGGGGGCTCAACGAATTTTCATACATTAAATCTGTGACCTGGCCAGAGCAAACCATCTAAACTAAATTACAGTAAACAATTAAAAAAAAATCACTACTCGTCCACAACCACGATAGGCTGCTCAGCAGCTGGCTCTTTGTTTGGGGTCAAATAAGGCGTGATTTTGGCCATGTTGTGGTATACCACTAGGTACGCCACACAACACACCCAGAATACACTGGTGGGGAGCGTGTCCAGCACCACTGAGTACAGAGACAAACTGCCGCTAAGTAATAGGGCTGCAGCAACCACCATAAACGACTCCTTGGCACCCAAAAAGTCACCCAGGTCATCTTTCGGAACGATATTCAAAAAACCAGCGATGATGGTTGGTCTTGAAAATATACCGAATGATTCAACAACTCCTGATACATACACATCGCTGCCGGTTCGAGCCGCCGTCATGATCAACGCTCCGAGCACTTCAAACCAAAGGCCGAACTTAGCCACAAGCAATGCAGACGCAGGTAAACCGGTTGGTTGTTTCTCTTTGTATATGAACCTCTCCGCCAGGTACAGTGTTGCAGGAATCATCACTAACAATTCGACGAGCCGCAGGGTTGCCAGCACAGAGAGCAGCTTGCCGACTTCCACGGCTGTCCAGCCAAACTTCAGCATAGCAAACATATTGATACCGGAGTTTCTCAATGCCCCGGCGTAAAGGTACACAACCTCCGCCGCTATTAATGAAATAATATTTGTTCGCATGGGACCGGATAGCGGCTTGCAGATGCGCCATATATCCTCGATGGGCCTGAAAATATTGACAAAGCTCCAGACAAGCTGACCCATTGTTTGTGGCTCTTGTTCCATGTGTGCTTTTCTAGAACGCTCCATGCGTTTCGCGGACAGCGACTCTGGTAGCAAAACGGAGACTGCTAAGGCTAGCAGCTCAATTGCTAGAGGAGCCATCACGGCCAGTGTCAGCCCACCCGTCAGCTCGATCAATCGAGTAGTCAACATTGGTCCAACAATCATACCGGCGCTCAGTGCTGCAAAGGTATAACTGACATACCGAGCTCGCTCCATCGGTCGAATAGAATCGGCAAGATACGACTGTAATATGGCAATCAGCAACGCTTCAGTGCCGCTCAATCCTTGGAGGAGAGCCTCGAGAATTATAGCATTGTATCCAAGCTGCTTCCACCAGATCTGACCAGCAATTGCAACGAAGAGGGAAAAACAGTTGACGACGAAAAAGTAGTAAATCCCTAGTTTTCGTCCTTTTCGATCTGTCAACCCGGCAATTCGAGGAAGTACCCACACAACAAGAAGCATCGAAGGCACTGTCCAGACTGCTTCGTATCGCGACGCAGTCTTTTGCACCTCGGCACTCTTGCACAGTACATCGTCATATCTCAATTGGAGTTGGTTCTGAACGCGGCATACAATGACAACTTTTGCGTTATAGCTCGTACTTACCGTCCTGTTGATGTTAGCTCGTGTCTCTCGCCAGCTAGCTTGGGTGGCTTACATCATTTGTCCAAGCTCAAATAAGGTCATTATAAAAATCATCATCAACGGCTGCCAAGATTGTCAGTTTTTCGGTGGCGATGGGCTATCATACTCTTGGCCGTTCCCACCATGGAAGGGAGTCCAATTGGGCATATTCATCTTCAATCTCTCCTTCAACCAATGGCGTCGTCTCGTTCGAATCGTCGGTCATATTTGCTCCAGCCATGTCTTCTCTGTTAAGCCAGACTAGAGATGTGTTTAAAAAAGAGGATAAAGCTCTATATAAATATTATGGGTTTGGGGTTTAGCTCGCGGATGTTGCCACTTTTGCTTTGTCTCACCCGACCCACAGATTGCGCTAGTCCGATCTGGAAGCAGCCCAAGCGGCTTGGTGCCGTGCCCCTGGACGCCACCATAGGTGGCAAATGGACTGGCTCTTAACCATATAGATAACTCTGCAAACTTACGTTCCGACTGGGTCTTGGACTATAGCCGTACAATTATCTATGAAATTAATATGCAGTCCGGAATTGGAGATAGTGCAGTCAAGATTTTGACAAGACAAGGGACAGTTTTTGATCGACACTCCCCGGGCCCTTTTTCATTGCCTTTATTCAATTTACCCTCAATTAACTAATACCTGATTTTAAGAAACTATTTCGGACTGTTGAACTCACAGTGGCCAAAATGATCGTGATTTATTCGACGTGGAAGCAATGAGGCACTGCTATCGGAGACATTTGTGCCGCAAGCCGCTCTTGCTATCAACACCTCATTTTTGATAGTTTTTGTCAGCCGGTGCACATGCGAGGCTGTAGAAGATTATTTTCATTAGGAGATCCATTGAGGAGGGTCAAAAAAAAGCCAAAAAAAAAAATGCGTCAGCCGGGAATCGAACCCGGGTCGCAGCAATACTCGATGTTTGAAACCGAATCCAATCTCATGTAAGTCATGGGAACGCTGCATTCTACCATTAAACTACTGGCGCGGAAGAACATGTTTCTGAAAAATCGGGTTTATTAAACGCGCTTGGTTTTCGTGCGGCGGACCGCCAAAATGGCCAATTACGGTCCCCTTGAGCATGCAGTCGTGTTCTCTAGGATATTCTGACCAATATATTTCAGTTCAAATCGGGCTAATGAGGAATTGGCGGAGATGAGGTGGTTCAAACAGTGAGCCGTTCCATTGCACCATCTTGATTTGTGGCGATAAAGAAACTGTGGGTCATATTATCAAAAGACTGCAGTTTGTTATCGGATGTGAGGCTCAAGCTAGTGGAAGTTTCACCAAACTTGGAACTGTCTGAGCTGCTCAATACAGAGCAGGGTTTGAAGTCAATGAATGAATTCATTCATGCCGATGGTTGATGGCCCAAGGTTAAAAAATACGCAAACAAGCCCCCCTTCTCTCCCCTTTTGAGTGGCCTGGGCACAAAACATTGATGCTCGGAACTCGGCACGTATCCCACGACGTTGGGGATCACACGTCTCTTGCTCCAAAATCCATCTTCAAGTCGGTTCTAAAACTCCAGGCAGGGTGAGGTGTCGCCGACGGAACGCCTTTATCCGTCGGCCTCTCCAGTTTCACGGTTCCGAGGCACCAGATGCCATTAGTAGACTGGACCGCATGGATCTTTTTTTCGAAACATGATTTGCATTTCACAAGGTTGAAAACCATCGGAAGCCAGATTTCGGCTTGAGCCGGTGTCGGGTTCAGGGTGCATCCCATTCTGACCCGTAATGCGATCATCGATGGTGAGCGGCTGTATTGTAGCCATTCTTGGAGTACGGTGGTCATATCGGTTGCGCAGTTGAGTGCGACCATCCGTAAGGAGAGCCAAAATGGAGCAAATGGCTCGCCGAAAGCCGGCCATTGTAGGGATTGTGACCTGGCAGTGCGACGTAGGGGTAGACCGTGTTCTTGGACCATGAATGACAAGCCTTCAAACGCAGCGTCCCAATCAATGGAGCTGGCGCCAGAGTGTCTGCTAAGGAGCCGCTTGAACGTTGGTAGGACAATCTCTCGTCAAAGCATTGCCGAAGTGCCACAGCAGTATGGAGACTGGGGTAGGCGCTCGCACATGCTCGGGCGGGGTAAAACTAGGCTGTGAGAATTCGATCTCACAGATGCTGGAGCGTGAGATTCCATGTGGGCCACAGAAAAAGCCATTCTGAGACATACAGACCCTTTTGTGTGGCCGCGATTATAAGTCAGCAATAGCTATATAAAGCCAGGATTCCGCTGTAGAATCCTCAGCTCTTATCAACTAAACAGTTTTATCAAGTTTATGAATTTTCAGGACAAGGTAAGAAACGAATTAAACGAAATAGAAATACGCAGAAGGTTGATACTGGTAGGGACAGGATTTTGTTGCTTATTAGTGCTAGGATTCGGTTCTGGTTTACTATCTGTCTGGCTGAAGCACTAATGCTGCCATGCACGACTTCGGAATAGGTCTACTGACTGCTATTGGCATCCTTGCCACTGCAGCAACGGCAGCAACATGTGGTGTGTTCCTTAGTGGCGGGGCGGTGATACCAGGAGTGAAGGTCGGGTCAGGCATAGCTTGCGCTGCGTCTGCGGCAGGACTTGTGATTTCACTTGCATGTTGTAGTGACATCAGGTAATGAAAAGCGTGAGGTCGGTAGGTTGATTAATCCGTTTACTTTGGGAGAACCATTGTACAGAAATATGACTTCTTACTCTGGTGATGTGGCTAAGGTTAAACGTGATGACGCAGAACATGTGCCGTGGACAAACTAACAGTTTGATTGTGGATGACGAGTATCGAGTATAACAGTCTAATGGAGACAGTAAACTCAATGAGATACATCACATATCTGAAAGGAAACGCCGCAGAATTAAACCCATTAGTAGCACTCGGGTACGGCACTGGCAACAGCGTTTACTACATAACTACAGGGGCGAACATGAATGGCCTAAATAATACAAAGGTTAATGGTAGTGGGGTGATCAGCAAAAGGGACAGTGCGGGCTACGTGACTTATGCATTCAACGACGGAATAAAGTCAGTAGCTGTTGACGCTCAAGGAGGCTAGACCGATTGCGAGGCAAAGTTTTACATTAATGAAATGATGGCAGAGTCATACAACTATATGGATAGTGGTGCACAGTATGTACCAAACAAAATGTGTGCAGTATTGAGAGACCAATCGGGCGGCTTTGTCTCGCATGGTGAAATATACAATGATCAAACTGGAGGAGTTGATAGTGAATGTGGTGACTATAGTTGGTACCAGGGACTGGGAATAATAGATGAATCAGGAAGTGGGTTCGAGGAACAGTGTTTAGGTCTCTGGTGACCGCGATTAGTAAGCAATAGCTATATATAGCCAGGATTCCACGCTGTAGAATCCTCAGTTCTCATCAGCTTAACGTTTACCTGAATATATATCTTTAAATATTCGTTGGTATGAGTTCCTTCGGACCCAGTCCGTCGTACCACCTGGACTGTACTCTTAAAATGATTCTGCAAAATCGGATTACTAAACGCGCTTGGTTTTCGTGCGGCGGACCGCCAAAATGGCCAATTACGGTCCCCTTGAGCATGCAGCCGTGTTCTCTAGGATATTCTGACCAATATATTTCAGTTTAAATCGGGCTAATGAGGAATTGGCGGAGATGAGGTGGTTCAAACAGTGAGCCGTTCCGTTGCACCATCTTGATTTGCAGCATCACCCAGTGTCGCTGTGCTCTTAACAATCATTTATTACAAATGTAGACATAAATAACCAATGGCTGCAATATCTCATATGATTCTGGTGGTTCTGTTGTTGAAACAGTTAGCCTCACACTCGTTCTACGAAGACAGGGTCGCGGTTAGGCCATTATGAGTGAAAAAAATTAATAAGAGTACAGTTTCATTATTTTGGATCTAAAATGTCTAGTAAACTTGCTTGAACGAGTTTTCAAAGTCGGCAATGATATCATCGATATACTCGGTACCAACGGCCACTCGAACCAAATCAGCGGTCACACCAGATGTCTTCTTCTCAGCATCGGTCAATTGAGCATGAGTAGTGAAGTATGGTGCAATGACCAAGGTTTTCAAGTCACCGACGTTGGCCAAGTTTGAGGCCAGCTCAAGCTTGTCGACGACTGCAGCACTTTGGTCCTTGCCGTCTTTTGGCTTGACACCGAACGTCAACACAGCGCCAAATCCACGCTTCAAGTACTTGAGAGCGCTCTTGTGGTATGCATGGGATTCAAGCCCTGGATACGACACCCAAGCCACGTTAGGATGGGACTCCAAATGCTTGGCCAACTTCAATGCGTTTTCAACATGTCGGTCGACTCGCAACGACAATGTTTCCAGCCCTTGCAGCAATTGGAAGGAAGCAAATGGCGACAGAGCTGGACCAAAGTCACGCAAAATCTCGGTTCGCAAGTGAATAATATATGCAAGGTTGTCAAATGTCTCGCTAAAGTTCAAGCCGTGGTAAGCCTCGGTTGGCTTGGTCAAGTGTGGGTACTTTTCGGTGTACTTCGTCCATGGGAACTTTCCAGAGTCAACAATCAACCCACCAATGGTGGTACAATGTCCACCGATCCACTTGGTAGCAGAGTGGACAACAATGTCGGCACCGTGCTCAATTGGTCGAACCAAATACCCACCGGCACCAAAAGTATTGTCCACAACCAATGGAACACCGTTCTTGTGTGCCACCTCAGCAATTGCCTCGAAGTTTGGAATGTTGCAGTTTGGATTACCGATCGATTCAATGTACAATGCTCGAGTGTTTTCGTCAATCAACTTTTCAAATTCCTCTGGCTTGTCACCATCAACGAACCGGAATTCGATACCTAGACGTGCAAACGAGACCTTGAATTGGTTATAAGTACCACCATACAAGAATGAAGTGGAGACAATGTTCTGCCCAGCATGTGCCAACCCCGCCAAAGCAGTGAATTGAGCGGCTTGGCCTGAAGACACTGCCAGCCCTGCGGCACCACCTTCCAAAGCGGCAATTCGTTGTTCTAGCACATCGGTAGTGGGATTTCCGAGTCGGGTGTAGATAAAGCCTGCCTTTTGTAGCGCAAACAAGTCGGCACCGTGCTGTGAATCTTCAAACACGTACGAAGTGGTAGCGTAGATTGGCACAGCTCGAGACCCGGTGGTTGGGTCTGGCTTCTGGCCGGCGTGTAATTGCAGTGTGTCAAAGTGAGATGGCATTTTGCGAACAGGAAAGAAAAAAATCTATGACCTGTCAATCAACTGGGAATCCTGACTCTTTTATAGATACATGATTGGCAGCGATAGACATGCTGTGGCGCGGACGGTTGAAATTTCGTAAACAGAATGCTAGATTTCGCCATCGCGGGGCTAGCGGCCGTTTGATTGGCTCGCGCCACAGGACCCAGCCCCAGATTGTGGCTCGCCGCACACCCGGTCTCTTGCGGGAAGATGAATAGAACCTCTGGAAATTTCTGATTTTTGTGATAAAACTGGTTTGTTATGAATCAGCAACTTTAATTACAGATATCTGGCTTCAAATTTGGAACTCTCAGCCCCGAATTACACACCTTATGATATTAAGCCCCCAACCGGTGTGGCGGATTGCAGGGTCAAGCCACCACTTCTAACCATCGCATACGATCACGCAATATCAGGCGGCGGCTATTACCCGCGTTAAAAGAATTTCACCCTGACCCCCACAAGGGTCAACGGCGCCATGCTCCGGTAGCGGCCCGGAGCTATGCTGGACAGGCTATTTGAATGGTTGACGTGACTATGGCGTACCTTTCGTATATTCATACCTAGGAATGCCACTCGGCGTGCGGCTGGCGCTAATTTTAAGTCATTAAATAATGTGTTATACGCATACATGCCCATGTAACTATGGCCGTCTAGTTGGCAAAGACATCCACAATGTAATGAGTAGAACCAAAAATGCGAATAGCACTGGCTGCAAGATCCATGCCCCTTGCTTTTCCACCAACGACCCGATGGTCACTGGCAATGTAGCAGACCCAACTCCCGAAAGCGCCACTGCCGCACAAATACCAGGCACGTGTAGTCGCTTGGGCAAGATGGTAGTTGCCATGATCATTGTTGATGGGAACATTGGTCCGCTGAATGCGCCACAGAAAAAGATGGCTGCGGCGGAAAAATAGAGCCCAAAGTCTATCCAGAACAGCACCTGGAACACCAGTGCGGCTAGCAAGTACACTGTGATTACTCGCTTGTGATTCGCAAATCGTCCTGTGACAAACCCTAGGCCAACACGTCCAGTTGACAACCCAAACCATAAGCAACTCGACATTAGCCCCATTCTTTTGGGGTCTCCGTTTCGTGCTCGAATCATGTAGGTGACAATCCAGTCGGACAAACTCATCTCCGTCCCGTTATAGGCGTACAGAATCACCGATATCAGGATGACACTTGGGTTCTTCATAGCTTCCCAGGTCGAGGCTTCTTCAGTTTCCCCGCCTTCAGATCCATGCTCTGCTACTTCTTGTCTGTAAGCAGCGGGTCCATCATGTCGGAATGTCGGTACACAAATTATGAATACGACTGCCGCCGCAGTTGCCAACACTCTGTAGAACCAGTACCATGGCTTATCATTTTCTAAAATCAGGGTCACAATAGCCGGACCCAAGATGCCGCCAAGAGCATAGAATCCTTGAAGAACCCCTAGAATGCTGTGTGCTCCTCTGAACGCACCGATCAATGCATTCCAAGACCCATTACACAACCCAGCACCCAAACCTTGGAGCGCAAAGGATGCCAAAAGTACATTGTAATCCGGCTTTGTAGAAACGATGCTAAAATTGATCAGCTGAGCTGCGACTCCGAATATCGACAACCCGCCACGGCCGATCGTATAATGCACCCACGGGTTAATGATGGCCGAAATTAGATACCCACCTACTGGTGCCAGCAGTGCTAATGAGACCTGAACGTCGTTCAAGCCATATTCCTTTTCTAGAGATGGCAGCAGAGCACCCAGTGCAGCATCAAAAATGCCCATGATGATGAATCCAATAAAGGTGACCACCGTTTTGGCTATATTTTCGGGTGGATCGTTCCATGCTTGTTTGGCAGCCTCATTCTTGGCCTCTAAATCTGAATCCGAGTCGTCTGAAGTCGTAGCATATGTTGTCTGTTGGCTGATATCGTCGTCTTTGAGCAGCGGAGTCGACACCTGTCGCTCTTCGTCGTCACGCACCAGAACCATATTTAAAATACTATGCTATGGGGACGACCTGCTATTTTTATCGAAATGTTCAGAAGTCAGCTCAGTTTCCTATAATCAGAGCAGAGGGGGTTTTTTATATTCAAAATTTTAAGGTCGGACCGATCGACCGTTGGAGGGGCAAGTAGTCAAAAAAAAAAAGTAATGCATATCGCCTATAAAAGAAATCTAAGATGATGCAAGACACTCGTATAGACAACTCTGGGCCATATCAGAAGGTTACGTTATGATCGCGGCCATAACGACAGTCTCATATCAATCAGCGATATTTTTTACTCAGCATTATGAGAGATTTAATACTGGAGCTTTTTTTTTTGGTTGCGGCGCTCATCAAAGGAAGGAGAAAAGGACGGAAGAAACGGTGAATGTCTAACAGATCTTGCCGAGATTTCAACCCAGAACGCCGGTGATTCGTGTTACATTGGCGGCCCCCGCATCCGCCAAATGTCCGCCCTGTGGAAATACAATGATACATGCTCCTCAGTAAGCACGCTTCCCCTGCAGATTACGAGATGAAACTAGTACCAGCATATTTATGCCTGTGGAGGGTGCGTGAATTTAATGTACAGCAAGTAAATTGGCCATATCCGGCATTCCAAGCCAGTGGCGCCGCAAGGTCGGAGCGGCTTTTCATTTTTGTTGACTGATCAACTCCATCGCCGATGCGAACTTGGCGGTTTTCAATGTTAGATCAAGATAAAATAGCACCATCCTGTAATGATCTTGACTTAATTTATCCAGAATTCGATGCGGAACAAATATCCAGCATCTGCAGGCGATCTGGAGGGTTACTACTGAAGATCGGGCATAACGAGCTGAACGCTATCTCTTTTCCGAGCCACCAAAAAGACATAGATATAAAGAAACAATATGGTGTCTTTTGGAATCGGATTCCAGCGCCGAATGGTATATCCCGAAAAGCTTCATGGCTTCAAAAAAATTTCCCGTCTGATCGATCGATCCCACGTCGGGGTAACACGAAGTTTAAATTTTATACTACTGGAAGTTATAGTACAACTTCAAATCAACCAGCATCCCGCCTCGAAGCTTCTTCAAGCCCGAACTCCATCCATAGAAACTTTAGGGCTTCGGGACATTTCGTCAACAGATATCGCTTAACCTTCGCGTGTGCCCCCATTTTTTTTTTTTTTTTTACTTCGACGGTGGCTGGGTCCATGCTGCGACCAGTCGTACGATCTCCATCATCGGCCAGGATACCCACATCGCGCATCTTGAGCACTCCTGTTGACGCTTTAAATAGACTTTCGATTGCTAGGGCCGTTATTGTCAGTGGTACTATGGCTGGTGCCAAATCAGTTCGTCATCATCAAACCAGCCACTCTTCTCCACATCGTCCTTGGAAAAGGACTACGTTTTCAACGGATCAAGACCAATTGGCCGGTGAAATGAACAGCAGCAAACGAACCTACGGGGGCAAAAATCACAACGAACCTCAAAATAATACTTCTTTATCGTGGAGGGAGAGCAGTGACGACGAATTTTTTGATAGACTGGCACGTGAGCCGATCAAATCGCTGGACGGCGAACCATTCGACTCGTTTCAAGACTTTATCAAAAAATACAACGCAGTTTCAATAGATACCGATGGTCAAGAGGATGTTGTGAGCCGGGCTCCAAGCGGATCACTATCATCTTCACCACAAAAAAAGCGCAGGGACAGATGCAAAAAGAAGCAACAGAAACCGTGGGATAAAGAGGAACTGAGAGTGGTTACAACAGGTTATCTCGAAGTCACTCCAGTTGCTGATCCAGCAATGAAACCGCTAATTCAAGAGAAATCAACAGAAACAAAGCCAAAGGGCAAGGGCAAGGGCAAGGACAAAGCAGCTGCGGCTAATGCGATTTCCGCCGCAGCATTCAAGCCACTAGAGAATTTGGACAGTGGAGGACGTGTTGCTTCATATCCAAACGGTGGAACAGCAATGTTGAAAAAAGGCATTGACTGGTTCACCGGCAAAAAGACAATTTTCATCTCAATAGACTTGGAATGGTGGGAACGGGATAAGAAGAGTTTGACAGAAGTCGGCTTAGCTGTCTATGACCCATCAGTCCAAGGGCCGGTGGCATTTGCAATGCCTAATATCCACTACGAGCATTATATCATCAAAGAAAATGCCAGAATGAAGAACGGGCGGTTCGTCAGCGATCATAAATTTGAATGCAGCTTTGTTGAACGATCCAAGGAGATTTCCATGGTGGAGTGCCGATTCGCATTTGAAGCATTGATCAAGCATTATGAGGCTAAAGCACGCCGTACTGGCATGCAATGTGTGTACGTCGGCCACAATTTCGACGGCGATCTGGACGTTCTTAGTCGCGAAAAGTTTTATACTGAAAACTTGCCGGTGTTTGATACGATGGTGGCATGGAAAGCCAACAATACTGCTGACTTTTTCGCGCTTCACAAGATTCTCAAGTTTTTGCATATTCCACACGGGTTACTACACAACGCTACCAACGATGCCCATTATACATTGGTACTAGCGCTCTTGATCTGTGACCCGGAGTACAGAAGGTTCAAAAAGCTAGACGAGCCTTTGACCGGAACAGACTATTGCAAGAGCACCAAACAGTTCATCAACAAGACATCGGTTAAGATCTATTCGTCTAATCATGCGCTGGCCATGTACTTTGATACGATTGGAGAGGACCGCGAGAAGTAGCTCGCTGCCGAACTCGTCGTCCGTACTCATTCAGACACAAGCATGGCAAATATTGAATAGGTATTATTTATGTTAACGATGATGACGCCGCACTGTGGCCGCCGCGCACACTGTGACTGGGCGCACCCCCGCCCGCGGCATTGCCCAATCCGGTAATACACTTGCGCGGGTAGCCCACAGCACGCGTAACTCTCAGACCAGAATCCCAACCACTCACAGTATCACCAAAAACGGGCCCAGCCAAAATTTCACTGTTCCTACACAAGCACTTTTTACAAGACCTTTAAAAACCCCGCATCAATCAAGATTCGTCATGGGAGGCATTATCACTGCTAAGAAAGCTGAATACTTTTCCCGAGTTCAAGAACTCTTCAAGGCCGACGGTGGCTCTGCGTTCTTTGTCTGTGGTGTTGACAATGTCAGCTCGCAACAAATGCACGAAATCCGAAAGTCTCTTCGAGGTGAAGCCACCGTGTTGATGGGTAAGAACTCATTGATCCGAAAGGCTTTGCGAGAATTGATCAACGAAGGTGAAGGTCAATACGACGACTTGGCCAAGGCTTTGCCAACCATCGTTGAAAACGTTGGTATCGTCTTCGTCCACGGTGGTAACGACTCCACTGAATTGTTGAAGTCCATCCGAGAAAAGTTGTTGGACAACAAGGTTGCTGCTCCAGCTCGAGCTGGTGCCATTTCTCCAAAGGATGTTTGGATTCCAGCTGGTCCAACCGGTCAAGATCCATCCAAGACCTCCTTTTTCCAAGCTTTGGGCGTTCCAACCAAGATTGCCCGAGGTACCGTCGAAATCTCCAACGATTTCCAAGTTTTGGGAACTGGCCAAAAGGTTGGTTCTTCTGAAGCCCAATTGTTGAACATGTTGGGTGTTTCTCCATTCTCTTACGGTATGTCCGTTGAGACTGTCTTTGCCAACGGCCAAGTCTTCTCTGCTGACATTTTGGACTTGGAAGAAGACTCTTTGGTTGAGCACTTCTTGTCTGCCATCACCACCATTGCCACCATCTCTTTGGCTACTGGTTACCCAACCTTGCCAATGGTGTCTCACTCTATCATTAACCACTACAAGAACGTCTTGGCTGTGTCTATTGCTACTGAGTACACCTTTGAAGGCTCTGAAGCCATCAAGGACCGATTGGCCAACCCAGATGCTTATGCTGCTGCTGCTCCAGCTGCTGCCGCTGCCGGTGGTGACGCCCCAGCTGCCGCTGCTGCTGCTGAAGAAGAAGAAGAATCTGACGAAGACATGGGTATGGGTTTGTTCGACTAAACAGTTTGTAACATCAAAATAAGATTCAGTTTTTCTTGATCTCTTTAGTACATAAACAGTATATCTTTATCATGAGGTTTTACTCGTTTACAGTAACGTAGTTTCCAGGGAAGAGGCCGGTTTGACCGCTGGCATTGGTACCTTGCCACCAGGATTCATCCAAAAATTCAATCTTGGTAATGGTTTCTCCTTCAGCAAAACCAATTTCGCCCTCTTCGGCTACTTCATATTCAAAATCTGCCACAGCAGTCACACCCTTGTCAGATTCTTGAGCTGGGGCTGGAGCTGGAGCGGCAGCGGGGGTAGGCTCAGGATGGGCTGGTGGAG
This sequence comes from Blastobotrys parvus, assembly GCA_030564285.1. Taxonomy (NCBI): domain Eukaryota; kingdom Fungi; phylum Ascomycota; class Dipodascomycetes; order Dipodascales; family Trichomonascaceae; genus Blastobotrys; species Blastobotrys parvus. The sequence continues at coordinate 77,831 of JAJLUP010000048.1, forward strand.
CCGGTTCGCTTGCAGCTGCCGGCGGCGGCGCCGCAGGAGCCGCATCTTGCAACTCAACAAAGTTGGCTGGGAACAACCCAGATTCGCCCTTGGAATTGGTACCTTGCCACCAGTCGGTGTCAACAAATTCAATGTTGGTGATTGTTTCACCTTCAGCAAATCCGATTTCACCTTCTTCTGAAACTTCGTATTCGTATTCAGCAATGGCAGTTGCACCTTGGGCCTCAGCACCCACAGCAGCAGAAATGGCTTGCTGAGCCGCAGCAACGCCACTAGGAGCAGAGATTTCATGCCGTGTCGGCTCCAGCTCCGGTTCTGGCTCTGGCTCGGCATGTCGGGCAACTGGGTTAGCCAGTCGCACCGGTTGTGGAGATGGTTCTCGCGGTGGTGGTGGTGGCGGAGTTGGGCTGGCCTGCTTAGCGAATTTGGAAGTAATGTCAGAGAATGAGCTGGTTGGGGCTGCAGCTGAAGCAGGTGGAGGTGGCGCATGCGTCTCATTGTCTTCTTCTACCGATGTGTTGGCGAATCTGTTTCGCAAGGCAGAGATGTCTGGCTTTTCAAAGTCTTGCTGTTCTGGTTCAGGTGATGGTTCTCGAGGTGGTGCTAGTGGCGGCGAAGACGATGATGCAGTGCTAGATGGAGCCGCACCGCCAGCCGATTTTTTGGCATTCTTTTCAGCCCACAACTGAGCCGGTGTTTTGCCGTTTTCAGAAGCGAAATCCTTGAACCCGTGAGAAGCTTGCGATGAACGACCAAATGTGCTGGACGGCAATGCTGGAGCAGTGCCTCGAGCACCTGCTCCAGGAGTGAATCTAGATCCAACGGTGTTCTGCACCTTTGGTTTTGGCATTTCAGTGAGTCGACCAGAATTGCTGAAAACGTTCATTCGATCCTTGACACTCTTTGGTTCTTGATCTTCATCTTCATCATCATTGGAGCCGCTAGCAGCAGGTGCAGGTGCAGATGCGGCAGGAGATGACCCAAAGTCCTTCATTCGGTCCTTGACACTTGCTGCAGCCGGTTCGTCTTTTGGTTCTGGAACCGGGCTTCTGATAGGAGTGGATTCAATAGACTCTCGGTAGTTTGGATTGGATTTGGCCTGGGCTCGAATAGCAGCAATGTCAACCTTGCCAACTGGCGTATACGATGATTGAGTTGGGGTTGGTCGGTCATCAGAAAATTTGGACCCCTTGCCTTGAGCACGAAGAGCTGCAATATCGACCTTGCCAGTAGGCTGGTATGAGCTCTGGGACGGCTCTGGCTTGTCTCGGGCAGAACTTCGAATAGCGTGGATATTCACCTTGGTTGGTTGATATGAACTTTGCACCTTGGATAGTTCGCTTTCGGTCACTGCTGGAGCACTCGTTCCCCAGTCATCATCAGATGCACCCAAAGCTCGAGGCTTGTATTTTGGTCTCAATGGAACCGATCCCGAGCCTACCGGAGTCGAGTACTTTGAACCGGCAGAACTGTCGATCTTTTGCAAGATAATACCTTCCGACAAGTCATCCGATGACCGGGCAGTGATCTGGACATGGTATCCAGGGAAATATTTGGAAACTGACGAAAAGTGTGCATTGAAATAGCCTTTGGTTCGTTCAGGAACCCCTTCACCAACCCACCCCACAAGTACATACTTGGGGAGGTTGTTGAAGTCTACCCGAGCAAACCCATACTGTACTTTGTTTTCGTCGAATTCTTCCACAAATTCATTCAAGTCTCCAGCTAAACGTTCATACATGTTAGTCCATTCCATTACTCAAGCCACCAAAAACATACCACCTTTCGCGCGGAGAGAAAGAGCGTTAGATTGGCCAGCACCGTAGTTGAAAACGGCCCAGGTGGTGTCTGGGTCGGACGACACAATTGCATCGTAGACGTGTTTCAATTCTCGACCGTGTGTCGCAAGGTCAATTGTGTAACTCATAATGGTTATCAATGAGCTGTATCTCAAAGGTAGGGAGGGGAGGAGACAACGGCGATGGCGGGTGATGTGTTTTCATTGGGACTTGCTACTCCGGCCACACTGCCATGGGCAGTGTGCAGCTGCTTGCGCGCACGTCCCGCCACACGCACCATTGTGTCGAGGCTGCATAACGCGTCGCACAGCCATGAGGCGGTAACCTCGAAAAGCGAGAGCTTTATTCAGCCTTAACCCTCTGGCACTGCAGAACTGTGGACCGAAATCCCCAGAACCTGATGCCAATTCTTTAAGCTCTCTATGCTTTTTTACTGTTTTTTTTCTTTTTTTTTGGAGCTCGGTACGCTCGATAACTGCGCGGTATCACTGGGCTGGCCAAAGCGGCTCATCGTACTCAAGGAGCGCAGAAGATCGCCGGACCGTTACAGAGCAAACCGAGCTTGCGTAGCGAGCACATAAAGGAACAAGGAATGTAGTGAGCATAAGAACACTCTGATAGGCTATAGTTGTATACTTACGATGTTGAATGCAAAATTCAACCGCCTACTGATCTGATTTGGTTGGTTGAGCTACAAGTGGTAAATTGACACGAATTGGAGGCTCGATACAAGCAGTCTGCCAAAAGTCCGATGCTTTAGTTTGATTCGATGGCTATGGCGTGATGGGATGAGGCGAGCTTATTCCGCGATATCCCGCTACGACTCAATGGGTGCGGCTCGCGATTGCATATGCCCGGCGGATAAGCAATATGCTATTTGGAGCAATATAACTCGCTTACTTACGGCATGGATGCCATATATTCGTCCGGTATTCAGTCACTATACATGTATTGAAAGAGCTAGCGGCGCTCGACCTGTGAGACCGGTACACCCACGACTGTTTGGTCGTGGAAAAAGCAGTTTCCCGATTATAGCCATGGCAGTCACACGTTGATAGACCAATAGACCTACGTCACCTATATCAATAAAGAGTAGAAAGCAGTCCGGAGGGAGCTAGAGGAGCGATGGACTTGAAACCGGGTCGATCGTCATGGAATGGGAGGGTCCTTCGATGATTTTATTTGTGCTGTAGCTGCGCTTTGGGCACAATGACCTGCCCCCTGCTGCCCAAATGATACGATGGGTACCACGAGGGCTGATGGATCTGGTCGCCATCGATCGATCTAGAAGAAGCCTGGTCGAATATTAACGAAACAAGATGTCCATTCCTGATCTGCACGGCGCGGTACTCAGGCAGGATCTACTAGGTTAACCAAGCATTTTCGATGGCCGATTGCAAAACCAGCATCACAGTTGTATGGAGTAGTAGAACCCCTAAAACATTCTGTGCGGCGCCACCGCTGACACAAGTCACGGGATCGGAGTCACTTGATCAGTTACGCCGTCCACTGGCGCGTCCAGAGCTAATCGGCCACTCCGTCAGTGGCAGCAGCGTAACCATTTGCATTCATGTTCAATCGGCGGACATAGGGAAATCGCGTGGCCCTGCATCTTATACCTCCTAACCAGTAGGCCTCCTTGCGGTACAGTCCGCTTGCAATCCAAGTGAATAACTTCCAACGCCAAAATGCGAGCCTGCTCCAGCCAGCCCGATTGAAATTATGCATCGCAGCGTGCTCGAAGAACTTCGGATAAAAGCCTGCCAAGTCCCAGTCGATAATCCACAGCTGGCCGGACGGATCAAGTATGATATTCCGAGGTGCTAGGTCGTGGTGAGTGAATACAAAAGGCTCACTTGTCGAAAACATGGGGTTCAAGCAAGTTGAGTGCTCTGCCGGTGACTTCTTGGCTTCATCTTTCATTGACTTAAAATTGAACCAGAAGTTCAGGTAAGCGTTGACATCGTCAGAGCTTGCTCTGAGCGGCAGGCGAAAAGTATCTTCGAGGTAAAATGACGTGCACTCGCCTGTCGCAAGCGAACCGGCTGTGGATGACTGGACTGATCGTAACCTGCGGATAATGCCACGAAGCTGGAAGGCTAGACGAATACTGGTGACCCATCCGAGATTGAACCATTCCGTGTCTAATGTAGCACCTTGGACCCGATCCATTATACAAAACAGAGTATCTTTGACTCGAACGGTCCGTTTGAAGCACGGAGTACGGATCCCAAGTGCTGTAGCAACTTCGATGGCCTTCATGGCGTGTTGGGCGTTGTCTTTGTGATATCCCTTTGCTACATACATGGAAGAAAGTATAGTGATATTACGGTATTTCGGTAACGTAGGGAGAATGCTGACATAACGAGCAATTTGCTCATCAGAATATTGAAACAATCGGTCATCTTCAAAAGCGGAGTCCATCTTGAGAAGTGTTCAAATTCTTTCCAACGAAATTAGCTGTTGCGAGTGGGTTTGTTTCAAATCTCAGACAACGACCAACAAGAGAGTGTAGAGAGATATCGAAAGGAATCCACAATGGGATCAAATTTTCAACTTATACTGTTAAGAATGATTGGAACCACCGTGTGAATCTAGGCCTTACGCTCATTTAAACCTTCTAAACACAGCGATCTTATAATAGATTCCGGGTATGGTTAGATTCTCCAACGATATCTTGTATGGCATTGCCGCTGACACAGGTAACTGCACCAACGTCACTAGACTTACCATTTTTATGACCAGTGACGTCTGGAACATGGCTGCTCTGCTGTTAAACAACAACTACTAAAAAATAATATACTTATTAACCATCTTCAGGTGGCGAGGAAACGCCGTCCGCGGCTCAAAAGTTCGGTGTGTTTGTATCGTTAGCTCGAGGCTCCGATCTTTCCCCTCAAACCGTCAGACCCGTACCCTGGTGGCTGGTACAGAGGGCTCACTTGGTTTGTATTTTTTTTGTTTGGTAGTACGTGTCCATAGTCCGCGTCGTGCATCTTACGGGTATCGGGCGTAGACCTCGACTGTGCCTCCAGCTCTTCCTAATGGTACGTGCGGCTGCTCCCACGTAACCTAATCTTGTTACCTGGCCAACGACACTTTGTATCTAGACCATGGTTATTACAAAACCCTTACCCTGGTTTCATTGCTT
>JAJLUP010000049.1:0-82588 GCA_030564285.1 Blastobotrys parvus
CATCCTATGCCTCTGTCGTCGCACTGGACCGAACACGGCAACATGATGTGGTACTGGGATAGTACCGTATCACGATACACAGCGTACTTCAAGGACGGAAACGTTACTATGCTGCGTTAAAAGCCATAGAAATTGTGTGGGAAGCAATTAAAAAAATATTTATATATTGATTAATGATAATGATAACTCTAAAATACAGCCGGGCCAGATGCCAGTTTTCTGGTTCTACTTTGCACCTTCCCGCTTCTTAGTGGCTTGGATACTAGGAGAGTCTATTTTCGTCTAAACGAATGCCAATTAAACTTCACCGTTTCCAGTCGGAGTCCCAAGCTTCAAAGTGGAGTGAGACAATAGCAGGAGATCTAATTGATTCGAGATTGACGTATCAAAAAATCTATAGCTCCTCATTTTCGCTTTCGCCTTAGTGTTTCCTGTGCTTACCGGGTTATTGTTAATTCGGCGCACCGAATATAAGCTGCCTTTGTTCAATGCTTCTGGGTTTGAGGTTTTTGGCAAGAACCCATGAACATCACTATTCATGGTCTTATTGTAATCATGAGGACCGCCCCCTCTCTTCGCAATTTGCACTTCATCAGGCGCGCCCGACTTAGAGGCAAATAATCACTTTGCATTGTCTGTCCATACGAGACGCAGTCTGCATGCAATCGATTGCGGTACTGAGCCAACATCTGCAGCCCGAACAATCAACTGGATGTATGCACTGTGAATAAGCTGCCCTCAAAACAAGAGCAACCTGGATGCGATCAATTGATAATTGAACTTTTTTTCTTCTTTATCTCGTGGATGCCGGGAATAGAGGTTAAAACAGATCGACCAGCAGTCGGTCGTCGGAATAAAATACTCCAGGGCGAGGAAGATCCTTCCCCGCTTGAGGGCCGTAATATCGGGATCTGTTTGACTGTGAATCAGGATCCGAAACTTTAAAATAATAAAAATCACCCACCTGTACAACCCCAGATCAGATAGACGATCTCTGATATCATCTGATGAGTCTGATCAGGATGTACAGTCCCACTCCCCTGCAATAGATTGAAAGACTCTTCATTCATACTACTTCACACTGGGTTGGACTGGGTGAAACCGTCTGACTTCTCAGGGGTGGGGGCCCGCGAAGTGGTGTCTCTGTTTTCAAGGCGGCGGGATGAAAATATTAATTTTTTTGGGGGGTTTATAAATATACCAACAATCTGGAGATGGTGAGCATTCTTCTAGCTCAATATCCGCCTCCATTTTCATATGAAAATCTGTAACTCGTATACGATATTTCCGACGGACTTTGGCAGGGGGGTTGAGCGAACCTCCGTGAAGGTGGGTCGGGTGGGTAACCGGAAAAACCAACGAACGCATGCATACCGAATGGGGCAAAGTAACCCCATTGAGCGGAGCCAGCTTTGAAAGATGTAGGAACAGCGCAGTCAAAGCCATCTGCGTAGGTGTGCCGAAAATGGGCTTTAGTTTCGGATATTATGAACGTACCGGTTGGGCCGGTCATTTGAGGTCAGACCCATCACCTAATGACCACGAATACAGTCGTACGACAGCATCGACGGGTATCAACGGTAAAACGGCTCCATTCGTCATCACCGGTCAAGGTTTATTGTCTGCATGTAAGGCGTACAAAAATATGTGTACCCTGGTCCATTCTTATTGAGCCTCATCCTATATAGCCTTGCCGTCAAGATCTTCCTTGGCATTGGCAGTTCATCGGCACGTAGAAAAATTGCATTGCCATGTTTCCGGGTTGAAACGCAATCCAACGGCAGAAGACAGGAACGGACACATACATTTGAGGACGGTAAACTCGGATAATCACTGATTCAGGGTGGGTATGATTGCGCCAATCCACCATTTTTGCAGCCACATGCGGTCTGCGGCAGGCCCAAAACGGACAGCCATAATAAATAGACACTGTTACCAAGGGCTGAGCAACATGTGTGTGGACAGAAGTAGCTAGTCTCATGGTGTTCAGGCGTGTCACAGCCACGGCCTCAGGATCTGTCATATGATAACCTTATAGGAGTTGACTGCAGCTTATCCGTCTGATTTCTTATGGCTTGCTTGTGGGTATTGTTCTGCTACTTCACTGCCTGGTTATTTATTCTAGCCAGTATGGACGATCAGGGTTGTGCCGCGACCGCAGCGGGTGCGGCGGCGGGAGGTCTTAGATCGCTTCATGGTAGCATCAAAACATTATTCATTTGCAAAAGGATAAACTGGAATATTAAAAAAGATTTCAAAACTACTGCTGCTGCATAATGTCCACATACTTGGAACGAGCTGGCTTCTTTCGTCGCCCACCGGCTGCAGACGGTGGTGGGGCACTCAACAGGTCATCCAAACTGCTGCCCATAGACATTGGTGCCGACACTGGAGTGCCGTTGGTCGATGGCGGTCCAGACGGCGCTGGTGGTGGAGCACCGCCAGCGCCAGACGACGAATGTGGCCGCATTGGAGGATGCTGGCCTCCAGGAGCTGCCGAAGCTGACCGCAGACCCGGGGGAGGAGGGGGAGGCGGAGTCTTCTTGACTTGGTCTTCGGGCTTAGCGTTGCCGTTGACCCAACGCTTGAGATTCTTGTCGTAGTAAAAGTTGTTTTGTTCACCAAGCTTGGCCTTGATTGCCTTTTTGCCGCCGTCTTTTTCCTTCCCTCCGCCGCCGCCGGCGGCGAACCAGCTTCCAAACCATCCTCCTCCGCTCCCCTTCTTTTCATGCTTCTTGTCGTCATCATTCTTCTTGTCGTCATCGGCAGGCTTGGCGTTGCCAAATCCTAGGTCTTCAATTTCCTCAGACTCTTCCGGTTCCTCTGGAATCGTGGTTGGCGGTGTGGACTGCTTGGAGCTTGGCACAGGGGGGGTGTACGTCTGCTGCGGCGGTGGCGCGTACGCCGCAGCCATTGGGGCTGGCGTGAAATAATCGCCAGCTTGCGATTCCGGAACATCGTCCGCCACCGGTGGCAGTGGCTCGTCGTCCGGAGGCTGCCAGCCATAGCTCGGTGGTTCGTACGGTTGATACCCAGAGTCTTCCTCCTGTTCCTGTTCTTCAAAAACAGGCGGTTCTTCCATTGCTGGAGGAGCACCAGGCGGAGCAGGTGGACCACCCATAAACGAATAGAGGTCCGTTTCCGCAACTTCAGGCATAGATACCGGCGAAGCCTTGGCCGAAGTTCCAACAGGAGCATAACGGTTGGCCTTTGGCTGAGTTGACTGCGCCGAAGGCGTCACTGGCGCATACGGGTTTCGAGCCGGCGCAGCGGCAGCCGGTGCGTACGGGCTGTTGTTACTACTGGCCGGCTGTCTAGGCGAGTTGTTGTTCGATACTGGCTCATGGGGCAAATCCGGAGTCTTGGCTGGAACCGGCGCTGTAGCAGGTGCTGATGGAGCCGGCTGCTGACGATGGTGTTGTTGCGATAATGGCCGCATTGGCAACCCCATATCAAACTCGCCTCCGCCAACGCTGGATTGACGTGATGGCGGCCGACTAGACGAATGCCCCGGCGAGTTGTAATTAGCCGGCGACATTGGCCGCGAGTGTTGAGGTGTGAAAGACTGAACGCGGCTCAATGCCTCATGCGGCTGTTGCACTCCTGCCGCGGCACCATATGACCCTATACCTCCATAAAGCTCAGATCCAGAGGAAGATGCATTGCTGTAAGGATAGTGCCGATGATGGTGCTGGGTATTATTACCAGCGCCACCACTAGGCAAATCAACAACGCTCTGAACTCGAGACAAGGTTGGCCCACCACTGGAGAGCGATTTGAAGATGGCCCCCTTCTCCGAGGTCTGCTGAGGCTCGTCCTCTTCATCGCCAGTGACAAACTTGCTGAACAAACGATTTACATCCGGCCGGAACTTGCTCGTCCAGCTTGAGCCGCCACTGCCACCCGCACCGTCGCCAGTATTGACTCGCTGTGATACCAGCTCAAGCTGATCAACAAAGTCCTTTCTGTATCGTGGCCGACCCTTGGTCTGAGTATGCGACTGAACGATTGACAAGACTGCATCACAAATCTTTTGTGCTTCCGTCATGTAACCGAAATCAGCCAGCTCGGACGCATGCACCAGTTTGTACACCAACAAGTGTGGATAGCATGTCAATGGCGTGTTCATTTCTGGAATGACATTACTGAACATGATGAATTCATAGATCTCGCTGGCAATGATATTGTCAATGTCTCGACTCTCTCCAACGGCGCCAAGAACACTGACTCGTGGATGATCAGGTTCACTAGGGCCAAAGAATCCCAAGTTTCCACTCAAAACAAAGCTATTTCTCGTTAGTCTCGTCTTTCCAGCATGAACATACCATATGTGTGCGGCTTCAATCAAACCGGCTTGCAGTAATTGCTGGCCCAACGCCATGATAGCCTCTTGGTTATTGGCAGAGGGGTTGGATATGATCATACACACATGATGTCGCCAGTTACCGCTTGAGTCGTATCGCTGACCACCCAATTCGGCCACTATTCTGTTAGCATTCATAAAATTCCAGTAATAACATACCCGATTCTGCTCCTGCACCTGAAAACACTCGGTAAATCAGAGCCAAGCTTTGCGAAGCCGGAGGTTCCAACGAACGCACGTCTTCACGCACAAATTCGGCCACTGTGCTAAGCCATTGCTCGGTACCCAAAGAGCCAGCAATGACCAATGCATGAGCCCACAATCGTCCTTCCAAGGATCGCCGCAATGCACCTTCCCGATTCCCCATTTCGATATCATTCAGCAAGGCCTTCATTTCTGTCGGACCAAACTGAGTCTCGACGTGGCCCTGGAACGACGAGCTTCGCCGGTGTTGATTCCGAGTAGCAGCATTGTCATTGTACAAATCAGAGGCCACCTTGAAATTAGCAGGATCGTCCTTGCCGTTGACCAAATCGCCAACTCCAGGAACCAGCAGCCGTCGAATTTCCGACAACAAGTCCGAATTGGCCACCTTGTGTGGGGCTTCCGCCGTCTTGAGCATAATTCGAAGCAGTTTCCACAACAAGATTTTGTGCTCAGTTCTACCGCTAGCACGATCACCAAGACCTTGGTTTTCATCACTAGCTTCAAACTTGGCGATCCTTTCATCCATCCATTTCTCAAGCTCTTTACGCTTAGCCTTGATTGGACCACTCTTGTTGACAAGTGGACCAGGATACTTAATGAAGCTCTCGTCTTTAAGCAACGATGACGCTTTGAAAACGCGGATCTCGGCAGACCCACCTGGGTACGCAGAGATGGCAGGTGGCTTCAACACAGCAACCTTTTGACCAGTGCCCCAGTGGAAAACTGGAAACTGCCGTCTTCGCAGCATTTCAGACTCATGAGGAGTCAGCTTGTCTGCAGCAGACATTGGCCGAGGCGGAACCGCGCCATACTGCGATACTTGCCGTTGCATGGGCGGCGCCTGGTGCTGTAGCTGAGGCTGCTGTGGAGGCACCGGTTGCTGCTGCTGCTGCTGCTGCTGATAATGGATCTCCTTTTGCTGGCTCAAGTTCAACGACTCAGGCATTCTGCCACCACCTGGTTGGTAACCGGGTGGAACATGCGGGGGAGATTGCATCCGGTTCCGAGGCGGCGAATAATCATGCCGATGCATGGACGACGTAAAGTCCACTGGCAAGTCACCAAACCCTGGAGTTGACGAAGTCGATTGTTTTCGCACTGGGGGTGCATGAGCCGCTGGTCCACCACCACCTGGCGGCAGGGACCCGCGCGGCGAGTAATTCGCCTGCGGCTGAGAGTGCGGCGACGCATGCGCAATCGGCGAGGTATTGGTAGCAGCAGCATACTGCACATGGCTCTGAACAGGCGACCGCTGCACCGCGGCGTATGGATTTACCGGGGGTTGAGTCTGCACCGTTGGTGGAACCATTGGTGCATACTGATTCACCGGGGGTTGGGCTTGTGCCGTTGGCAGAACCATTGATGCATACTGATTCACTGGTGGAGATGTCAATGCCATCATACTCTGACTTTGATGCAATGATGGATACTGGGCCTGAGGCGAGTACCTACTTCCGACGCCACTACCTCCAGAAGAAGTTCTTGAATGGCCATATGGTGGCTGCTGAACCGGTTGATACTGGTTCGGCGGCGAGAACGCTTGCTGCGGCACCGGCGGCGCCTGGGCATGCTGTGGAAGCTGGACAGGTTCATACGGGTTTCTCACCGGTGGACCGCCCATTGGCGATCCCATGTTCGGTGGAGGTGGCGTGTTTCGGACATGCGGAGGCGGTCCAGGCTTTTGATGCGTGATGCCGAATGCATTTGGCAGGGGGTCCATGCTCTGTCTTGCTCGCGGGGCCGGCCTTGTCTGAGGAGCTGGAAGAGGCAACTCTTCAAAGAACGGCTTTTGCTGTTGCTTTGGCGGTTGCTGCTGCTGTGCCGCACCTGGTTGAGGAGCGTACGGACTTGTCAGCGACGGCTTTCCATACGGCGTGTACGATGGTCCTTGTTGGAATGATTGCATTCGTCGAATCGGCTGCTGGTGGGTTGCGCTGGCCATGACATCAGTGGGCGGATCATATGCAGAACCTGATCTCGTATCATTGATAAAGCTTTTGGCAGTCTTCAAGGCTGGCTGAGATTGAGATGACGCCGGCTGGTACGGTGAGTACATTGAGCCAAACTGCCCAGTCTGCATGACCGGTGTTTGGTACTGCGAATGCTGAGCTGGCGCCTGAGCCGGTGCCTGAGGTTGTGGTGCATATTTGCTGCCCGCTGGTGCCTGAGGTTGCGGCTGCGGCTGCGGCTTGGCAGGCGAAGACTGGGCCTGCGGCTCAGGTTCATCGTCACTCAACAACAAATCGTCATCTGCTTCCAAAAATGCAAAGCTTTTGGGTTTTTCCTGCTCTCCAGGCTTGCTAGTGCCCAAATCAAAGGTTTCGTTACTTCCTGCAAACAAGTCGTCCAATGCAGCCTGTTGCTGTTGTTGCTGTTGTGGCTGCGGGCCCAATTCAAAAGTCTCATTACTCCCTGCAAACATGTTCTCATTCTCATCAATCTTATCCAATCCAGTGTTCGCACTCTGCGCAGAATCGAAAGCGCCATTCGATTTTCCAAACGTGCCGTTTCCGTCATTGTTATTGTAATCGACTGATGTGGTAGCGCTAAGACCAGAGAAAAAGTCGTCAGTCGAGTTGGCAAACGCCGACGGCATGCGATTATGGCCCTTCGATGATACAGATTTGGCAGGAGGAGCTAGCGATGCATTATCAAAGAACGAGCTCTGATTGTCTTCAAATGAGATTTCCTTGGCTTCGTCCTGCTTTGGTTCTGCTGGCTGGTCTTTTTGCAGCTCAGCAAAAAAGTCATTTCCACCGGAGCTAGTGTCTTCATGGCCCGCATTAGATTCATCATGACGCTTTGGTTGTCGTGGCGAATCGCTTGGCGACAATGGCCCATCATTATCATCAGCAGTGGCGATCCAAGATGCATCATTCGCGCTCGTCATTTCAAACGGATTCTCATCCAACGAGGCAGCAGTTTGAAATACAGCCGGAATATCATCCCCAGCAGCTTCATTAGAAGCTACAGATGGAAAACCGGTAGCCACTGTCGAATCCAAATAGTCTTCATTAGCCTCAGTAGCGGCTGGTAGACGGTCCTCAGTTTTGGTCTCGGTAACTGTCTCAACGGTCGTCTCCACGGTCTCTACCGGCTCTGGATTGACCTTGGCTTCCAAGTCGACCACAGGCTCTATGCTTTCTTTGACCGGCTCAGCATTTACAGCCAAATCCAACACAGATTCATCTGCCTCGGTATGCTTTACACCGGTCTCAATTGAATCATCCTCATGCTCAATCTCCGGATCTGCCGCAACCGTGGCACCCGAATCAGCCACTGGTTCTATGCTTTCATTATCCTTCACCTGCACATTGTGCTGCTCATGTACATCGCCCATTTCGTTGCTTTCATGCTTCGTCAAATCCTGTTCTTGAGCAGCAGAATCCACACTCAATTTCCGCAATTCAGCCCTACTGGGCATATACATGGGATGCCACTGCTCCAAGTCTGAAGGTTCGGCCATCCTGTATCAGTCTGCAAACCATGAATTAGTCTCTCTCTCGTTTACTGCTGGATCTCCATACCTTTCTCAACAAGACTACAATTGCAAGAATGTAATCTTCACGCGTTCGTTCCGTTGGAATCAGTTAATACCCTTCAATCAATCTTGGTATGATATCAACAACAAAACCAAAAAAAAAACAAAAGCGCCCCTCAAATGAAACAAACAAACCGAAATACCAAAAAGACTCAAGAAACTTCCCTGGTCTTGTCTAGAAAAATATAGGTTCCGGATGTTTATGGTGTGTTGTCGTGGCTTGTTGATGTGGTGCTGTTCTCTTCATTAGCCTAGAGCGCGCGCCTCGCTCGGAAAGCAATCCGCCCCACCACTTGAGCCCGGCCGTGCGACAATTTTTTTTCGTTTCTTGACAGATAAAATGGCCAAACCAAAGGGACCCTCGGGCAAACCAAACCTGCCTCCTGAGCATGAAAGATTCCTGTCATGTTGCAGTGATATCAGTCTGGAGCTGATCAACAGCTTGAAAACTAGCAAAGATGTCAACTTGAACTCTTTAATCATTCGAATGGCCAAAAAGTACAAGCTGAAAAGCCAACCGAGACTCGTGGATATCATTTCGTCGATTCCAGATCAATACAAGAAATACCTGCTTCCAAAGCTCAAGGCCAAGCCAGTCCGAACAGCTTCGGGTATCGCAGTAGTGGCTGTCATGTGCAAACCACATCGATGTCCTCACATTGCATACACTGGTAACATCTGTGTGTATTGTCCGGGTGGTCCAGATTCCGATTTCGAATATTCAACCCAGTCATATACTGGGTACGAACCGACAAGTATGCGAGCTATTCGAGCAAGATACGATCCGTACGAACAGGCAAGAGGCCGGGTCGAACAGCTGCGGCAGCTTGGACACTCCATCGACAAGGTCGAATACATCATCATGGGCGGTACATTTATGAGTCTCTCGCAGCGGTATCGTGAAACTTTTATAGCCAATTTGCATAATGCTCTATCGGGACATACTACAGATGACGTTGACGAAGCTGTGGCAATGTCTCAACAGAGTCAAACCAAGTGTGTCGGGATCACTATTGAAACCCGGCCAGATTACTGCACAGAAACGCATCTGACTGATATGTTGAGATACGGCTGCACGCGGCTGGAAATCGGGGTTCAAAGCGTGTATGAGGATGTGGCTCGAGATACGAATCGTGGACATACCGTCAAAGCGGTGTGTGAAACTTTTGCATATGCCAAGGATGCTGGCTACAAAGTTGTCAGTCATATGATGCCTGATTTGCCCAATGTGGGCATGGAACGAGATCTTGACCAGTTTAGAGAATACTTTGAAAACCCTGCATTCAGAACGGATGGGTTGAAGCTGTATCCTACCCTGGTTATTCGAGGCACTGGGCTGTATGAGCTGTGGAAAAACGGGCTGTACAAGTCATACAACGCCAACGCGTTGGTGGACCTGGTGGCCCGAATTCTCGCATTGGTGCCACCTTGGACCCGAATTTATCGGGTGCAGCGTGATATTCCAATGCCGCTGGTGACTGCCGGGGTGGAAAATGGTAACTTGCGAGAGCTGGCCCTCAGTCGAATGAAGGATTTCGGTACCACTTGTCGAGACGTGCGAGCTCGAGAAGTTGGTATTCAAGAGGTGCATCACAAAGTGCAGCCTGATCAAGTCGAGCTCATTCGACGAGATTACACTGCCAACGGCGGCTGGGAAACCTTTCTAAGTTACGAAGACCCTAAGAAGGATATTCTCATCGGTCTGCTGAGACTGCGGTTGTGTTCAGAAAAATACACATATCGGCCAGAATTGACCGGCCAACGGACCTCGCTGGTTCGAGAACTGCACGTCTACGGGTCGGTGGTACCGCTACATTCGAGAGACCCTCGAAAGTTCCAGCATCAAGGATTCGGTACCCTGCTGATGGAAGAAGCCGAACGCGTTGCCCGTGAGGAACACGGGTCATCAAAGATTAGTGTCATTAGCGGCGTTGGTGTGCGAAACTATTATGCAAAGCTAGGATATTATCTGGACGGACCCTACATGTCCAAAGATTTGTAATATATTTTTGTTATTCGTGAGCCGCCCCAGCCGCGGTTCGTGGGGCATGGATGGTCACGTGTGTACACAGAATTAATAATGCTCTAAAGCTGTATATTTCCGATTATAAATACTTACTCGACTTCCTGCGGGCATTTTACCTGGAACAGATCATGGTTTATATTTGCCCTTCTTGGTCTTGGTGACGACCATGGCACTCAGTTTACCACCTTTAATGCACCCAGAGTCTAGACCGGTAGAATATTTGTTAACGTTCAACCCTGTCCGAGCATCATGACCGTAAAACGCCACCCTTCGTTCTCTAGCAGGCAGCTTGTCCTGGACCTTGTTCCACTTTTCGGACCAAGGAATGCCATCTCGACCTTCACTGGCCTCGGTATACTGCGGAGGTAACAGCGTACGAACGGTCATAACAGTCTCTGGATCCATATCTTCCAGTTTTGGAACTTGCCATTCAAGTCCAGCATGCACAGCAACCCCCTCATAGCCTTCTTCAGTTATGTTTCCCAGTCGAAGAATAGCGGGACATGTCGAAAGGTACTTGATATGTCGTGGAGTCAGTGTTCGTGACAGTTCGGTATCTATAGGCCGAGTCTTTTGAATATCAATCTTGTCGCTCGCAGTTCGAGGTGAGGGAAGATTGTAATGGTCTGCATACATTCCCAGTATTTCGTCCTCATGGTTCCCACGTACACAGCTTGCTTTTAATCGCATCGCCAATTCCAATACGTCCATCGATTTCTCACCCTTGGAGATAAAATCGCCGAGCAACACAAGATGATCGGTCTCTTCTTTGAATTCCACCTCTTGCAGCAACTCTTGGAACGGTTTCAAACTGCCATGCACATCTCCAACCAGCACCAACCTTGACCCAATGTCCTCATCCGGTTGATGCTCTTCGACCAGTGTCTTCACATGGATTAAATCCGGGACAGGAATATAGGCAGGCTTGATCGATGGTATGTAGACCAAAAATAAATAAACAAATGGTATCACAAATAGCAATCCACCCACTATCCAAGGCAGCCGGGAGGCCGGCTTGCCTTTCGTCTCTTCTAGTTCATCATGAACCGGCTCATAAATCCCATACGCCGTATTGTGGTTCTGGCTTGTATTCAACGGTTGTGACTGATTCGACATTTCGTTATGAAAACAGAAATTCCGGGGGAACTGTCAATCTTATGTAGTGTTGGCGGAGATTTTTTTTTTTTCTGTCAGCCTCGATCGAGCGGAATAACTGTCGATAGTGCCGTTTTGGGTAGATCTTTGCGTCTGCTGTTTTCGACTTGAGATATAGCCCCCAAAATTCGCTTAGTTGGTTTAAGGACCGGGTCGTTAAAATAGATCGGTGTTGAAATGAAGGATATCAAGATAAAATACCCAAATGTTGCGTGTAAGAGGGAGAAACGAATAAAGTCCAATCGATCCGAGAGTGGCGCTAGTGATGGGCGGATAGGGGCGTAGTCTGATTAAGATGTCCTAGACAAAACAAAGCAAAGAACAGATGCAGAAGAACAACGGGGCGCCCAGGGTCCAAAAAAAAACCGCAGCACAAGAGAAGAAGAATTCGCGATTAAACCTGGAAGAAATCAAAAACGAGCAGACATCAAGGTATTTATAAGTTATATAATTCTTAACTTGCGGTTCGTTGCCAAGTGACGTTTTACGCCCAAAGCTTTGTCTTGGGAGTTGTTATTGGGTTTTGAGCTTCTGGAAGTTCAAAAAGCGCGGATCCACGTATAGCTAGCTCCACGTGGGTGCAAGCGGCTGTGAGTATTGGATAGTTTTAGTGAATAGACAGGCATCTGATGATCGTAGCACAGACACCGAGTGGTCGTGTGAGCCCCCGGGTATGCATAAAACGCAGTCTTTGTAGAATTTTGGTAAACGATGTATGCGGTGGAATGCACAGGGCTGGTAGCAGGAGTAACCGCTCCACGGGATCGAATCAGGAGTCACAGATCAACTCAGTTTATGGGCTGCATGTGGTTTCATATGCATGAGAATGACCTTACTGCGATGTTGCAGACGCCGTTCTGATGGATCGATGCCCCTTGGCCGCTTTGGCGACTGTGGAGCTTCCGTGTGAGAGAAAATTCAGTTCTTGTTTCTAATTTCTAGTCTAGATCGCATTAATATTCCGTATTGGATCATATCGTTTAAACCAGGGCCGAAAATTGTGATTCGGTTTCCGAAGGATTGAACATCTGTACCAATAAGCGCCTGAATTAAAGTCTCACCTTCCTGCATTAATACCAGATGATTGGCCTGGGTGTAATTAAGCATTTTTTTAGGCAATAAAGACCAACTGTTTTTCGCCGAATCTACACTTTAGTGGAAGTGTGTCTCTTGATACCGTTTCAGCACGTCGAATGTGTATCATGTAGCTCCAAATCTAGATCTGGATACGTCGCTCCGAGATTACGAGACCAAATACGCTATGAGCGAATTAGCTCCACTTCTGCTTTCATGTGAAAACTCATTGTCAATAATACCGCATCGTTGAAAGCCTTTCCAACCCAAGGGGAGGCTCGCCGGTAATGCCGCCGCATGAGGGGAAGGACATTTATTTTTTTCTTTCTCTCAGATCGCTCATCCAATATCCAAGTGCTCCAGAAACTTGGACACGGGATTGTGAGGTCATTGGAGCCCGAATACATCAATATTGTCATACGTACCGTCTCGATCTACTGGGCAACTTCGCCTTAGGCCCACCAGTTCGTAAAACACCATCGCTCTTAGATCCTTTAGATGCATTAGGCACACCAGTTCGTAAAACACTATGGCCCTTAGATCCTTTAGATACAATATGATAAACAGTCTGGGCCAGACCAAAAAATAAATTTGATTCATCGCTGCTGTAAAATGTGCTTCTCACACCCAAGGATACTGGAGTTTGGCTTTACAGTGCGAACGCGTAGCCTGAAAGCTGACGTCACGATGTGCCCATAAATAAACCATCTCAACGAACAACAATAGCCGTCGCCTCCAGCGGCTTGAGAAGAATGAATTTCCCACAGAAGCCATAGACTACACTAAATACGAACTTTCTTTCTACCAAAAAAAAAAGTTCATGATTTTACTTGTTCTGTTCAATCAGGTACGGAACGCCAATTACGTCACTTGTCAGAACCGCGATGCTAGGAGCCCTCCCAATCCAGTACCTTTTTATGGTGTGGTGTTACCTCCTCACATTTTCTATTCATTTTTCTACGACACTGTTGAAACCAGTGAGGATTCATCCATTACTTGATAAATTCTTGCAGTGACCACTCAGCAATCCAGCAAATCAGCATCATAGAACAAAAAAAAATGTCATCACCTAAAGCCGACGAAGTGAGCACTCCCTCTGGAGATATCATCGACTGGACCACATTCGGACAAATTCTAGAAATTGATGAAGACCAAGTCGAACGAGAGTTCTCATCATCTATTGTGGTCAAATTCTTTGAGCAAGCTGAACAGACTTTTCAAGATATGGAGAATGCCATAGAAGAGAAGGATTTGCTCCGGCTGTCACAATTGGGTCACTTTCTAAAGGGCTCGTCAGCAGCACTTGGGTTGACTAAAATTCAGAACTCATGTGAAAAGATACAGCATTTCGGCGCCAGAAAGGATGAAACCGGCACTGCAGATGTCAGCGATGAAGATCAAGTGTTGTTAGACAAGATTGGGGAAACTGTGAAGGTTGTTCGCATTGAATACGTCCAGATCAAGGACTATTTGGTCAAGTATTTTGGTGGGGCTTTGGAAAAGGCCGCAGCTGCCAATTAATGTTTCTTGTTTATGCTTATGATTTCTGTTCTCTTAATATTCTAAATGTAAAATGCTCTTTTATTTGTCCAAGTCTTTATCAAACTCTGTGCCAAGATGGCGCTTTCCTAAAAATTTTATATCATGCATGCTATCGGGCATGTATTGCTGGACAACTTTTCCGTCAAGATAATCTGGATTGTACTTGTACTCTTTGCCATAGCCAATCTCCTTCATCAGCTTTGTAGGAGCGTTTCTTAGGTGGATGGGCACTGAGGCGGCCGCCGCTCCTGGTTCATTTTCCAGCAACGCTTTAACAGCATTGTATGCCCGATACACCTGAACAGATTTTGGAGCCTTAGCCAGCTTTACTGCGCAATGGGCCAGAATACAATCAACCTCAGGCATGCCGACCTGTTGGGCTGCTGTATAAGTTGCAGTTGCAAACGGCAAACAAGAATCGTCTCTCAATCCAATGTCTTCGCTTGCCATGCGAACCATTCTACGAGCAATGAATAACGGGTCTTCTCCAGAAACGAGCATGCGTCCCAGATAGAACAATGCAGCATCGGGGTCGGAGCCACGAATTGACTTGTGAAACGCCGAAATAGTGTCGTAATGCGAGTCGCCAACCCGGTCATATAGCAAGCTAGTTCGCTTGAGAGCCGCTTTAATGTATTCTAAATCCAGCTTGGTCGATTCTGCAGAATTTAGCGAAATCTCCAGAATGTTCAGGGCGATTCGCCCATCGCCATCTGCCAGCCCCGCCAGGTATGCAATAGTTTCGTCGTTGAGGTCGAACCTCTCCAAGTCGTCGTGGATGCGGTTTTCATTAACAATGTCGACCCCTCGTTTGATCATTTGCGCGATTTCATCAGTTTTGAGCTTTTTCAATACAAAAACACGGGTTCTTGAGATTAGAGCCCCGTTGATCTTAAATGACGGGTTTTCGGTGGTGGCACCAATCAACGTGATGTCTCCCTTCTCGACATAGGGCAGAAAGGCATCCTGTTGTAACCGATTGAACCGGTGGATCTCATCTAAGAATAATATCGTATTCCTTCCGAGTAGCTTCTGTTCGTTTTTCGCTTCGTCGAATACCTTTTTCACGTCGCCAGTTGAATGCACAGCCGCAGACAATTCCACGAACCTTGCCTGGGTCGTAGCAGCAATGATTCTAGCTAATGTTGTTTTTCCAACCCCAGATGGTCCCCAAAGAATCATTGACGGACACTTATCCCGCTCAATGAACGATCGAAGTATGCCTCGGGGACCTACTAGGTCCTCCTGGCCGATAAAGTCATCCAGCGATCTTGGTCGTAGCTGATCAGCCAATGGCTTATTCGATTTCGTCACCTTTCGCTTTTTCTCCACTCTTCGTACCTCTACATCCATCTCCACATCTGATGATGCTGGCAGCTCACTTTCTTTACGTTTTGCGACAGACTTGAATTGGTCCATTGACGACTGTGGCGTGGACGTGGGCGTGGATGCTGGTTGGCTTTTGACTGGACAGCCTTTATCCAAATGCTCGTTCACAGTCCGTTCGGTAGTTTTCATGCTACACATTGGACATGTTACCGTTCGACCTGTCATATTTTTATTTTTCAGTAATATCTGATATAGGTCAAAGAACGCGGTTGTCGCGAAGAACCGTGTTTCAGTACTATCCCAATCTCGGTTATCGACTCCGACTCTGCACCCGCACAACGACAATCAAAATCTTGGACCATGGCGGCAACTCGCCCTAAAGGGTTTGTTCCAGCAGTAGATCCTGGGGACCATGAGCCCAAGGAAAGATTTGCAGGGCCACCGGTGTCGATGGTGTGTTGGTCGCATGAGACAAGAAGTAATGCTGAGGATGTCATTGTCGACATTGGGCTCATACCGAATGCCAAGCATGGCGATGTCGCTGAATTGAGGACTTTAGAAGCCAAACGTCGTAGAAAACTGTATTTCATTGTCAAGAAGATGGCTCAAGATGTTCCCAATCTTCAGGTATGTTGGCTTAAAAAAAAAAGAACTGGCTAATTCCACTCTAACAGATTTCAGTGCTGACGGGAAACCTGTTGACATTACTGGACATTCCACCAAGAAGCAAAGTTGAAGTACGGCTGAAGAGCAGATATGAAGTGGAGGCATACTTGGTGGAAATCCATTTCAAAGACACATATCTTACTCGAGCGGACATGTGGAGAATATCGTCATCGTTTATCGGCAAATGTTTCTACAGTTCGCAACGAATCACCTATTGCAACACCGTGCGATGTTCGATCAACGAGATTTATCGAAATAGAAAAAAGGTATTCTCAGCATATATTGGACCATCGACAAAGTTTGTGTATCGATCCGAATCTGCGAGAACTATTTATTTTATTCAGATGTCCAGCGATATGTGGCATTTTGAAGAGAATGGAGAGGTCATGTTCAACAAGCTAGTCAATTCTTTTCTACCAGAAGTATTCAGGCGGTGGAGGGAGCAGGAAGCTCATCATGTCGTCACGATTGTGTTATTCACCAGCATCAATGTTTCGGGTAGCCGTAGCGTACTTGGTCATGGAGAACGAGAGACAAACACTCGCGACTACTTCAGAGTGGTGGTGGATCAGGTTCATATCAATCAATGGAGCGATATTATGGCTGCTCTGAGATATGAATTTGCGCAATTCCAGAAAAACGTGTTGCTTCAAGCCAGCTCAGGCAACATTGAAGGGTCGCTTTTACCAGCAGTCAAGGGCAATTTGATGGAGGCTATTAGTCTTGCTACGACTCTTGTGACCAGCAAGTTTGTGGATCGAGATTTACGACAGACAAACTCTCAAGTGATCATTGTGACACCTGGATCTGGGCTTTATGATGTCGATTATGACCTGTTTTATCAAACCAGCAAGAAGCTGCTGTCGATCGAGATCAGCATTGATCTGGTGTGCTTGAGCAGACCCCCGTTGCATGTTACTCCGTTGTTCAGATTCAAAAAGGACGGGAAAGTCATCAATTCTGTACCCAGTTGGCTGGATATTTCGTTTTGGAAATCAACCGAGCGATATGCGAAGCAATGGATCCCGCGATGCAGGATCTACGAGATCCAAATGATGGGGGTGATGGAGAACGAAATTAACGCAATTAGCATTGAGTATCTTCCAAAGCCTGTCAATGGCAAAAGTGTCGAAAAGCTCATGAGTGAATACGATGATGAGGTGTATAAACGAAAAGATCCCCTCAGAGTTAAATCGTCGTCACAGCTGGATGCAGAAGCCGAACCTTTTTTTTTAAAGCCTCGAGTGTCGACGTCGGAGCATTTGAACAATGTGCGCACAGTGTCCAACTCTATCCCTGCATCGGCTATCATTTCCTCTCCGAGCGTTATTGAGGGCAGCTCGGCTGAGATGCTCTCCAGTGCGATCAAACCGAAGCCAAAGATGTCTGCGTTGACTTCGCTATTGTCTTTAGGCAAGAAGCGAGAGACGCCACCGCCATCGCCAAGACCAGAATCCTCCGCCGCTACATTCGTCGACTCTGTCGCGTCTTCTGGCAAATCTTCACTATCGCATGCACCCTCAATAACATCGCTTAGGAGTGCAATATCAATAGAAACCACGCGGGATAACATTAGCACCGCATCAAGTGCGGCGGCGCAGATTGTGCCGCCGCCGCAAGCGAATCTCAGAGCGCCATCAAGACGACAGCAAGCACCAGCCAAGGATCCTAGCGAATCTCCAAGTTCTGGGATCCAATCTGGTGATCTTGAGGCTAATAATTATGTTTGGGTGAAAGTGAGTAATCCCTCGAATGTGGTTCCGGGTATGCAAAATATCTCCAACTATGGACGATGGAAGAACGTGTTTCCAACTGGTGTTAGACGGCGAGCTGTAAAATGGCGGTCGCTAAAATCTCCAGCGTCTCTGCCATTGGCTACTGAGATCTTTCCATCGGTGGATGAATTTGAACGCAATTACACATTTCAAATCTATGATGTTACTTTAGATGTGGACAAAGAAGACCACATGACAGCTGGGAATTTGCTTGAAGAGATGGTCGCTATACGGCTCATGATGGGGTTCCAGATTGTAGTTGGAGACAAGGTATCCAAGGTGGAGGCGCAACGACGGCCTGGTGGCAACCCCGCGTTGATTGTGCAGGCCATTCCAGAAGACTTTGCTGGAGTACGAATGTACTTGACTAGAAGCAACCAAATTCACAGGCTGGCCTGTGATCATTATGGTACTATCAACATCCAGTTGTATCACAAGGAGGCGGAACCGGAAACGTTTGTCAGGACGTATCACCCAATGGTCCAGACCAAGTATGAAACGAAGTATACGTCTTCTGCCGGCAATTTCTTCGATCCTAGCATCAGAAACATTAATTGGAATCTAATTGATCAACAGCTGGCTGGGTTTGATGACATGTTCGAGAGCGGCAGCGGCAAGCTGTTCCGCATCCGGTTTGTGCTGATTCCATCGGAGGTTCCGTCAAATCATCCGTTGATCAACGAGGATGATCTTGATCCTGAAGAAATCCGATTGGAAGGGTTGAAAAAGATCATTTGGCAGCTACATAAGAGTACTTATATGGCTGGTGAAGAAACCCGACGCCGCAAAAAGGACTCCAAGCCTCCGGAAATCAAGTTTTACACTGGAGACTTGGGCGACTTTTTAATCGACGTGCTGGACAATTATAAAAACTACTACGAAGAAGTAGGCGGCACCCGGAGAAAGCTGTTTGTGAACGAAACAATGAACAGAAACACCATTACGTTGACGCAGCTGGCACACGAAATGCAGCAGGGCGGCGAGCGCGGCGTGCGGCTTGTATCTCGGAGATGGCACTGGAAGACGTATTCGCATTGTTTTGTGGGGCAAGAGTTCGTGGCATGGCTTCTTGACAACTTTACAGACATCGATACTTCGGAGGATGCAGCAGAGTTTGGGAATGAGCTTATGGAAAAGGGGTTGTTTCATCATGTTGATAACCGTCACAATTTCATGGATGGCCATTACTTCTATCAAATGAATACCGAATTTCTGCGACCTGATAAGGAAAAGAACTCATCAGGGTGGTTCAAAAAGTTCAACAATAGCAATACGAATGTGCATGATGCCACCAGTGCTAGCAGCACATTAAAGTATCGAGCCATGTCGTCCAACTCGCTGAGCGACATGACGAACCACTCGCACCCTCGCAAGGGCAGCAATTCGGTTATCAGCGAACAGTCATCCAAGAACTCAACTCGGCCTGAACAGCCTGAAGCAGAAGCTCCAACCAATCTGCCCAAGATTCTCATCTCCAGAGCATTGATCCTTGATGTCGATCCGAACCAGAGGGCTCACCGCCATGAGTTTTTGACGCTGCATGTCGACCGAGTGCACAATCCGGAAAACGCATTCCATATGCGAATGGAATGGATCAATGCTACACCCAAGCTAATCGATGACTCGGTGGTGAACTTGTCTCGTATTGGCGAGCGGTATGGTCTCAAATTGGTACAAGTTCCCATTGATGAAATCTCTAGCTTGCCGAACGGCAACCCATTCTGCTCGTTTATCCGAACCAGATTCAACACCTCAGTCGACCTGCCGCGGGACGTTCTTGAAGACGACCCGTTGTGCTACCAGAAGCACCTGCTCACCAAACTAGGGTTTGTAGTGGACACGGTGTCGGCATCAAGCTTGATGAAGAGAAAAGAAGTGGATATCCTGTATTCCTGGGGACGTCCGTTCTACAACTATCACCAATATATTCACAAATCGGGCATTGTGTTGGCACAGATTGTCCAGCACAATGAGCTTGTGCTAATGGCCAACACGTTGCATATTTCACGGTCTGGTGTTGAAAACAATCCGCAGCCTATTTCTATTTCTAGCGAAGAAAAGGCCAGTATTGCAGATGCAGAGCGAATCATGTATGAAGTGCAGTCGGTGTGTGAGGACGCCACACTGCTGCAGTCCTTGGTGAACGAGGCACGGGAATTATGGGTTGAGGCTAAGCTTGAGCTGATTGAAAGTCTAACTCCTACTACGTCTGCTTCAAAGCATCTATGATAATTGCGGGGCAATGGCAAGCACGTCAGCAAGCACGCCAGCAGCGGTGACATCTGCTCCTGCGCCGGCACCTTGAATGATGAGAGGGTTTGGATATCGTTCGGTTTGGATCGAAATGACGTTATCCGAGCCCTTGAGCGAAGCAAATGGATGCGATGCATCGTACCTGAGTTTGTAATGTTAGTATTGCTTTTAATGATGTGACGTACTTTTCAATTCCAACGTTGACAGACTTGGTGGATCCGGATAGATCAACCTTGCCGACATATCGGAGCACCTTGTTTTCGGCAGAAGCAGCTTTTCGCAGCTTGTCCAATTCGTCATCGTACTCTGGCAATTTCTGCAAAAACTCCTCCGACGATTGGATAGACTCCAATGGCTTTGGGATCAGCGATTGGACTGGGAATGACGAAGGAGATTCGACGTTGTAGCCAGAAAGTCGAGACAGAATGGTCACCTTTCGAGCAACATCCAGCCCGTTCAAGTCTTCTCGTGGATCTGGCTCGGTGTAGCCCAATTCCTTGGCCTTGGTAACAACATCAGAAAACTTGACTGAAGAGCCTTCGACAGTAGAAAACTCATTGAAGATATAACTCAAAGTGCCAGACACAATGCCTTCAATCTTGACAACCTTGTCACCGGTAGCAACGAGATTCTTCAATGTTCCTAAAACTGGCAACCCTGCACCAACAGTGGCTTCATGATACACCAAGCCACCATTCTTGGAAGAAGAAGCCTCAAAGATCTTGTTCCATTCATCAATTCCGCTGGAGAATGCCTTTTTGTTTGGAGTAGCAATGCTGATACCTTTGCTCACGAACAATGGATACGCTTGAGCCAACTTTTCATTCGAAGTATTGTCGACCAAAATAACCGGATTCGGGCTCTTGCTCAAGAATTCAGCAATTTTTTCAGGAGAATAGCCTGGCTCTTGAGAAGCAGCCACATCTGCTTCCCAGTTTTGCAGCGATAATGGCGTCCAGGACTTGGACACCAAGGTCTTGGACGATTTGGCAATGAGCACTACGTTGTATGGGCTGCTGCTCTTGTTCAGGTATCCCTGGAGCTGCTTGATAAAAGCCGAGCCGACGAGCCCGGTACCTGAGTAATTGGTTAGCACATTGACGACAAACGTTGAAATGTGTACATACCGACAATTGCAATGTTTACGCCTGGCATTGTTGATGTCGAGATGGTGAAATATGGCAGGGTCCCCGGTGGGGTTGACTCTTCCGTTGCGCAAGCCGGTATCGGCTTGGTGCGAGCATCGCTCTAATCACACCATAGCATGTGGCGGTGAGTTCCGACTCATTCCAGAAAGGAAGCAAATCCAGTATACGGATTGCAAGGGTGCCATGATAATATACAATTATATGTACGCGTATGTACTGTTATTATTATTATTTTTATCGCTACGTACGTACGTCGCTCGCTATAGGTTATTCCAAGCGCAGCCGTCATATCGTGCGGCTCTGTGTCAACATTAAAGTCAAACTCGTTATGCGAATGGGCCAAAGGCCACTAGTGCAGTCAGAATTCTATAGTTTATCCAATACACCAGCGGTCCAGCCAGAGTGGCTCCGGGCATTGGTTGGCAATGCGTTTGTTGATTCGGCAAGTCTTTCTGATAGACTATCGTATACGACTCGAGGTATGTCTACTTCTTCGACGTCGCCTCTTGTTTGTTGGAGCTTTGGGATTGCCGATTTGTCTGCAGAGTAGAATACCTTGAATCCGCTAGAGGGCTTGGTCGATGCGGTGGTGGTGAACTTGATGTTTGGATTGAAGATCCAGATCAAAAGCCGCTGGTCATCGGATTTTACCAGAAATGAATAAATAGCGTGTGCGTCTATCAGTTCCGCAATAGTCGCTGACACATACAAGTAATATGGATATGACTCTGTGGTATCCGCACCTTCTAGGCGGCAATTCCACTTCCAAACTCGGACTGTACCGTCATCCTTGTCCCGTTGGCCCCAAGATCGGCCACATTGGCTACAATCAATGCTGTTAACGTCTTCTTTGTTAAATAAAAAGTATGATAGCCCCACGAGGCAATTACTTTGGCCCGGTGAAAACTTCGATAGGGCATATGCCGGGTTGTAATCGTGATTATGCTTGTCCTCATCTGGCTTGTGGCAATGCCAAAAGTCCATCATTTCTGCCCAATTCTCCGACGGCAGCGACTTGTATTGGGATATCTGTCCTGGGCGTACAATGGAGCTGGAGCACCCTGCACAGAATATCGCAGTGTCGCTGGTCAGTGCTTTCGCTGGCCATGGTGCTACCACCTTGGGGTTCTCTAGGAACGATGATGGTTTCTGAGCAAGCTCGGGGTTGGTTGGAAGTCGAAACGAGATTGTGTTTGTATCTGCTTCAATAGGATACCCGACTGCTGCTACAGATGGCTTAACATCTTCGGGTAGAATTAGACTTGACGTGCATGCAGTACCGCTGGTATCTTTGTAATGCACAATCCCGGATCTTTGATCCTCAAATGTCAAACGATCGAGATTGCATCCCTCAGGAAGCTGAATAGAAACTGCTACAGACCTGATCCGCGCCAGATGCTCTGCCAGATAATTCATCGTTCATTCATGTGTGTGAAAGTGTTTAAATTGGCCATTACCACCCAACGCGATCTCCAGCCACAACTGATTGCATCCCCGGAGTGAGTTTACACACAGAATGGTATGAACAAATGTATGAAACAAACTACTAATGCGCTAGTCGTTTGTTCCGATAAATGTGTATGAGGAGGACATAAAGCAAGATGCCGAGGAGCATACCCGGGAATTGCAGGTATGTATTGAGTATCTTCTCTGTGCTAACGACTGTGAACAGATTGAAGAAGGATACAAGGTGTTCCAACAGGCTCTGCTATATCTTAAAGATAATAAAAATGATTTAGCACGCGATGCATTCGACAAGCTGTTCAAAATCGAGGTCATGACTCTGGATGCGGTAAGGATATTCACGAGGATTACAAGCTACTAACAAACGACCATCAGTCAAATTGCCCAAAGGCAGCTGAAAAGCTCAAGTATCTGGCATCCAAGAACTACATTTTCCTGCTGCTGAGTGATCTGAAGGCCAAGATGGAAGACATGGATGAGTCGGAGTTAAAACAGGCTCTGGAGGAGGAGGTACTGTTCGAAATATCAGAGGCGTTGGAATACGATACGGGCGATGTGGCGTTTCTAGAGTTTATTTACAAAATATCGCTTCAATTGGGCTTCAAACGTGAAGCAAGACTTGCATTGGAAGCAATTGTCTATTCAGAAGATCGGGCTACGGACTTGGAGGACGCGTTTCTCAGTGGTCAGCAATTAACTCCTCAGGAATACAAGTGTGTGATCAATCTGCGAAATTTGCTTGCTGAAATGAAAGATTTCACGACTTTGAACAGCAGCGGATTGATGAAGAAATCGGCAAACCTCCAACTGAATCCAAAGTTCAAAATGGATGTGGGGGATTTCTCGTGGCTGACCAGGAAGCACGATGTGACTGAGGATTACGAAAAGCTAGCCAACATGGAACAGTCCTACCAGGTCAATGTCAACCTGACGAAAAAGGATTGGAAGAGTGTTATCGAAGCATTGGACGACTCGCTGACCAAATTGACCAAATCAAAGAAGAAGAAGGTGTTTGAAGATGTGTACTTGACCAGCGATACGCCAGCTAACACGGTCAAATTTGATCTACCAGTGGGGCTTGTGGAAGAAGATGAGCCAATGCAAATAGATAGCACCGAACGAACCGAGGAAGCACCGAAAAAGAGACGGCGTAAAAGCGAGCACGTTGACAATCATCGATCTTCCAAAAGAGTACGCAACCAAGATCAGCCGCTCACGTTCACCACTGCGGCTGAGGAGGAGGAATTTTTGGACCAGTTCAACGGTTTACTGAAACATGCAAACGTGAAGCTTGACCCGGTGATTGGTGTGTTTACCCAAGAAGGATATGAGGCGTTCCATCCTCATGATCAGTTGCTGGTTGATTTCAAGTCGTTGCTGTTAAGCTGGGACGACCCTCAACGAGACGTGTTTCTGCCTAAGGAGTCCAAAAAGAAGAATCAGCCGCAGGTCATGCAGCTCCTGGAAGTTGCCGCGTTGGGCGACAGCGAGCCAGCCCGTCCTGCGATGCCCGTTCAACATGGGCTTGAAGAGTTTTTGGTCAAAATGCGTGATGGCCAATATCATGCTCAGGAAACTCGGATGATGATACTTGAATCGCTGCTTACCGGTGAGGTTTCCATACTGAAAGACAACTGGCCGCAAGATTTGCTGGAATTGACGAGAAGCACTGTATTGTCTTGTGATCCAATGCTGTATCAACATTGCAAGGCAGCCTTGGGCTGTGGTAACAGCGAAAGGCAGCTGGAACTGGCCCTTGCCGTTTCGGAGTTATTCGTCGATGCACACCTTGCTGGTGAGAAAAGGGCCCGCAATTCTCGGAGCAAGAACGAGGATGCAACTGAAGCGACCAAAATGAGAATGGAACGGTGGCTCGGGCTTTGTGGTGACTTATTAGCTGTACATGCGGCACCCGAAGTGTCGAATCTTCGGCATCGATGGGCGTTGATCTTGTCAGCCGAGGATCCTGCTACCAGTTTAGCACTGCTGGAAGAGTTCAAGTCAGCATTAGAGGAAAGTGGTGCTGATTTGTACATTCCGTTTGCCAATTTTGAAACCATTCCAACTCTTTCACTGCAAAGCGTGTCGACACAAATCTCAAAATTTCGAGCTGCATCGGTGTTTGCCTCGGTGTTTGATAACGAGGATGATTCGCAGGACCGTATCTCAATATTGGAGTCTATACTGATGCCCAAGGAACATCCTAGCGTGGTGCCAGAACACGATGCCATTGTGCAGTTTTTGTCCACTGCCTCGTTAGAATTCCTGTTGCAACTGTGGTATTTATTGTTGGATGCATACGACTCGAACGGTCAAAGCGACAAGTCGTTTGACGGGTATCTGCGGATTCTGATTTCCAGTATCGATGAATTTGGCGGCGACACTTATGAGGCGGGTTCCGAGCATCAGCGAACCGTATTGCTGCTGCGGTCTCTAAACGTGTGTTTGGATATTTCACGGAAACTAGTCAAACTAGCAATGGATGATGAGTCGTTGTTGGATAAGTTGACCTCTGAACTTCAGAAGCAGGCTCTGGATGCATTGCTGAAGCTGCTTCGAGTGTTGCGAGTGTATGTGTTGCTCAATGACGCTATTACCAGCAACAGTGTGCAAAAGCCTAACCATCCTTCGTGGCATCAGGCTGAGCAGCAATTTAAAGAGCTAGTATTGCGTTCGTGGGCACTGATGTATTTCTTTTACAAGAAAGCTCTACCAGAGAAAGTACTGAAAGAAAACATGATCATACTAGACGATGTGCTAAGTTTGATCCACGAAGAGGTTGGTAATGCTCAGTA
Organism: Blastobotrys parvus; assembly: GCA_030564285.1. Classification (NCBI taxonomy): domain Eukaryota; kingdom Fungi; phylum Ascomycota; class Dipodascomycetes; order Dipodascales; family Trichomonascaceae; genus Blastobotrys; species Blastobotrys parvus. The sequence goes on from JAJLUP010000049.1 coordinate 25,339, forward strand.
TTGTGGTGTTGGCGATGGGTTCTTCCTGACCTTGTGTTTGCGAGAGATGGAAAAGGTCAATCTTCCAGACGAGACTAGATGGGATATGCTTCAATGTTTGCATTGTCGATACGGATTTACTATGGCATACGATCCTAATGACCATCATTCGACTCCTGTTGATCTCAATCGGTCTGATTCGCTCGAATTGATAAATTTCATCATGGATGTCATTCTTTCGCACGGAAACATTCTACAGATTCTGCAACGATCGGATGTACGAGCGGTGCTGGAAGAGCTGCACGAGTCCTTGGGCAATTTAAACAAGTCTCAGGAGCCGGCAATTGCCCAGAACCGGAGTGTGCTAAAGGGATATCTTGATAACACGTACATTGATGCATCTTTTCTGCAAGATGCACTGTCCGGTAGATTAGGACTGACGTTTTTCCCTTGCCAAAGCGAGATTGGCAGGGTAGGTCAATCAGGGTTTTACTACATCCAAGGTCTGTCGAACCTGACCCAGTACAAGCAAAGGGCCAAGCAGAACCTTGCCCGTCTCGACGAAATTGAGCAAGCCATTGACTATTTTTTGTTTGACTTGATGTGCAATACAAATCGGTTTGAGTCATGGTTTGGGCTTGCCGAATGCTATGATGCCATGGCGACAATGGACCTGAGTATCAATGCCGACAAGATAAATTCCCCAGAACTGCGCAAGATCCCCAGTACCAACCAACGAAAATCGATTGTTGCATGTAGCATGGCCATTTGCGTGAACCTGCAATACCGCGCCGCACTGGCCGAGGCGGTTGCCAAGCCGCTCACCCAGCACTACCAACAGCAAGTAGCCAGCTTGTGGCCGTTTTTCGCCAAGATTCTGTTTTACGCTTCCCGCTCTCCAATGATTATGGAAGCATTTTGCGTTAACACAGAAAAGCTGTATTACAACCAAGAAGGCTCGCTCTATAACCAAAGTGCTAAGAAGACAATGAGCAAACAGACGGTGTGGAGAGTGGCAGACCAATGTTTGAAAATTGCCTTAAATAGCCGCGCTCCTGGACGGGATGACTGGAGCATTTATCACATGCGGGCCAAAGTGTTGAACAAGCTCCAGCGATATAATGAGACGCTGGATAGTTCGACTCGAGCGGTGGAATTGGCTGAAAGCGATACCAAGCATGACGTGCTGGATCCTTCGTACAAGCTTGTTTCATTATGCTACAAGTACGTGCGAAATGGTCACATTTCTGCTGAGAATGCAATGTCGCTTCTACAGAAGAGCTCGTTCAGCGAGCGGGCTGGTAACTCTTCGTCCAATGCCAACGAAGAGCTTGGCGAGGGTATGCCGGACACGCTGGATAACCAGTTTTATTTCTTGTGTGTTCAGATGCTACAACGTATCAAGCACTCGGACAGACGCAAAGGCCTGCACCGACCAAGCTATCGCCTAGCCAAGATATTTGACCAGGTGTACAACAATGTTGACCGAGCCAAAGAGCAAATGGCGCCGTTTTTCAGCAAGGGAAGCAGCAACAAGCCGATTTCTATCTGGAAGCACGAAATCGAAAGGCCTGGCCAGCATTTCGAGTACATGTACGAGTACATTGTGTATTACACGGATTTGCTGGGCAAAACGGGTGATTCAGAGCAGCTTGCCGTGCTGCTCAAGCGATTACGGCGGTTCAATGGGTCGATGGCCAAACGACCGGAGGCGTGGGATTTTGTTTGCCAAACTACGGCAAAAACCACCAAACGCATTATGGGTATTGTTGAGGGCTATTCAGATGCGGTTATTTCGCGATTGCCCGCGGAACACTTCGAGCAGATCACGACTGAGCTGCATCAAGAGGCCACCAACAAGACGTACACGCCCAAGCTGACCGACTGGTTGTTGTATGGTGACGAAAAGAAGAAGCTAAACAATGGGCTCGGGTCCACATCGCAGCTGGATGATCTGTTTGTGTCGATATATTTGAAGGTCTACCAAGGGTATGTGGCGGAGCGACCCAAGTTCCAGAACATGGTGTTCCATGGTTTGGCAGCTACCACTGACAAGCCGCCTGTATCGTCTAATCCTGGCACTCCCAGCATCAACACGCCCCAGCCCGATGCTGATGTTGAAATGGGCGATGACAGCAAGAAGGAAAAGACTCCACCGCCGTCGTCGACAGCTACGGCTACCGCCTCTGCGCAACCCACCGCGCCGTCCACGCCTAAACAGCAGACAGTTGGTGCTGTGCCTGGCGGGCCAGGCCCGCAGCATGACATGATTGGAGTGCAGCCAAGCAGTGTGCATATAGCGCCCAAGATGCGAGCGACACGAAAGCTTATCATGATTAAGGGCAAGGAGCTGGTCAAGATTCTGACCGATGCCAGAAAAGCCGCAGGCGGCGGTGGGCCCACCACCGAAGTGTCGACACCGGTGAAGGCTGAAGATGGCGGTGATGACACGCCGAGATCAGATAAGGAGCAGACTCCGGATATGGCAATGTTGAACTCTGAACGAGCCTCGGCCACTCCAGGGCAATAGATTTATTTATGTATTTTCGTTAGCCATAACGATTATTATTCTTATTCTTATTTTGGATCGGATAACCTAAAGATTGCGGCTATTGGAAGTTCCATCGCATTTAGGTATGCTGTTCATATTTGTACATGTCCTCCATCTGAGCTTCAAAAGCGCTTATTCATGGTTCTGTCTTTTATTGAAGAAACATGCCAGGTGTAGTTCGCTGTATTCGCGAGCTTTATAGATACATCTGATATTTTTACAAACCTCTCTTTAATGAAAAGTGTTCTATAAACCAATGCCTTTGGTTAGAATACTAGCAGTGTCGATGACGGTATAGTTTGGAATCCCGCGTGCGGCGCGGACACGCCCATGCCGCACATGGCGTGCTGGGAGCTACCGTCAGCCCGGGGTAATCTCCAGCACAGCCCATGGGACAAATGAAAATTTCAAAACCTCCATCACCAGAAATCACTACCAACGCACCGCACTGGGCAAAACATATACACAATGCCTCGACAATTGATCAGTTTAAAACGGCATTTTCGAGCTACACCGCCCAAGCCCTATATTCCGAAGCCAGCGCCGGCCGCCAAGCCAACTTTGGCACAGGAATTCACCGCCAAAAAGAGCTGGGAACCACGAACGGCCGAGACGAACCAGCAAAAAATCTTCCGACGACAACAAGAAGCACTCGCCACCAGCGACAAGCCGCATTTCCGGGTCGGTGAGAAACAGCTATACTTCCCACAAGCCAAACTCACGCTCCTGCGTCCGAGCGCTAAACACACGCCATACCAAGCCAAGTTCATCGTGCCGCGAAACTTCAACAAGTTGGATCTGCGAGACTACTTGTGGCATGTGTATGGACTAAGAGCATTGAACGTTACGACACAGTTGTTATGGGGTCGATGGCAACGAGAAGCGCCAGGTCGTCCTCGATACCGAGCGCCTCAGATCAAGAAGATGACCATCGAAATGGAGCATCCGTTTGTGTGGCCAGAGCCAACGCCTGAAAAGGTGCAAAAGAAGCAATATCGGGTGGAAATGCATGAGGAGATGCGTAAATACGCCGAAGACGTCGACCGATTCGGATCTGACAAGCTCAAGCCACCTAAGTCGTTTGGAGGTATCATTGGGCCATATGTTCCAGCCCCAGAGCCGTTTGTGTCCAAACGGGTATCACGACAAATGGCAAACAAGAAGCAAAAGGCCGAGAAGCATGCCGAGCATCAAAAGGACTTGGAATTGGTCAAGAGCTTTTTGAAACTGTAAACAAAAATCAGCATTCATTTTGTAAATAAATATATACTAAGCCTTTCTAATACCACGGAATTGCTTGCTAGCTTGTCTGGATGGAGGATTCGATCCAGTGTTCTGTACCCCACCACGACCTCGGATACGTGTCTTGGTTTCTTGTGGTAGCAACGGCGGAGTACTATCGTCGCTTTGGCCAGAATGGATCGAACCAGCTTCACTTAGATCGACATCGTACCCCAACAAGCTCTTGTGGAGATTGTTAGTGGTGCCTTCAGGCGAAGTAGGCAGCTGACCTCGCAGATCGCGATCTTCTTCTTCCACAATGAGATTGCGGAACTGGGTATGCAACGTGAGGTACCGTTTGGTCAAATCTTCATGTGCTTGCTTCAGTTCGTTGTAATGCACATCACGGGTCTCACGATATCGTTCAGCAAGCGCCTCAAATTTCTTGGAAGGCTCGGCTTGTTGTACTTCTAGTTGCGTAATTCGAGCTCGGGCATCATCCATATACCGCTGGAACTGTCGTTCCTGCTCTGATAGTTCATCCTCCAATGAATTTTTCTCAACCGTCAGCTCGTCCAGCTGCTTGCGTAGCGCCTGAGATTCGGTCAAACTCAACACTTCACCGCTTCCGATGATCGAATCGAGTTCCAGGTTGTCACGCTGCTGTTCGGATTCTTTCAATTGCGACTTGTATGAGTCAACATATTGACTCTTGTTTTGAGCCTCACTGAGCCGCAGCTCTAGCTCGGTAACTTTGACCTCGTGCGCGGTCATTGCCTCTTTCAGATCGTCTTTTTCCTTCATCAGCCCAGCGATCTCGTTCGCAAGCCGGTCACGCTCTGCTGTCATTTCCGCAGCAGATTTCTTAAATTCTTTGCTCTTTTCCATAATGTTTTGCTCGTATTGTTGCCGCTCCCGTTTGTATGTTTTGGTGTTTTTCTGTTGCGTTTGCAACTCATGCTTGACATTCAGCAACTGGCGCTGTAATGCATATGCTCGTTGGCCAAGATTGTCAACTCGGGCACCATCAACCCGCAGCTTGATCAGCTCCTTGTACATCTCCTTGTATCGGAACTGCGTGTGTTGTTCGATGAACGACACAAAATCGAGCTCGTTCTTTTGGATCATTAGCTCCCGATTCAGGAACAGAACCTGCTCTTGTTGCTCCAAAATCTTTTGCTTCAACATAGACAAATCGACATCGTCACTGTTGTTGCTGCCGAGAGCGCTACTCAGCGAATTGTTTCGCTCAACAGCCGGACTGGATACCGCGGTCGCCGGGATCGAGCCAATCGAGTTTTTGCGCTCCACAACGGGACTGGAAACCTGGGCAGGCGTCACAGGCATGGAGTTCGGGCTCTTGTGCAACGGAAGAAACCCAGGCGATGACATGGTCGTTGACCGGCTACGCAGAGCTTCGACTGGGTTCACTGTTTCATTTAGCGGCGACAATGCATCGCTAGCGCTACTGCTCCCACCCACACTGGTTGCCGACTCCCGCGGGTCGCCTTGGTTCTGGCTATACAAATGCCCATGCTGATCAATGATATCTTCCAGTGCTTGTTGCCTTGAAGTCATGACTGCCCGGTCTCTGGCGTGGAGAACTCCGCCATTCGAGTCATGGCGGTCCTGGTCTTTGCTGTCGTCGGCAGTAGTAATAGTAGCAGCCGCACTGTCGAGCCGCTTGTCTTTGATGCCGCCAAAGATATAGCTGTAGTTGGGGATATCGCCATCAAACAGCGTGGGAAGTTCCTCGAATGGAATTTCAAACGTAGGGTCTCTCGGTGCCTCGTTCATCTGGAGACTGGTCTGGTTGTACAGCGACAGACAATAACTCGCGACAGCAGTCGGACTTCCCAGCTTCAATTCCCGGAACCGATTGACATCGTGCAGCTCTTTTTCGGCGGTGTTAGAAACCAGACTTGGATGCAACATGTGGAGGTCGAAAATGGGCCGTGACATTGCCAGGATCACCCCGTCGTCAAAGAAATCGGAAAACTCACGAGTGAAGCCCCGTTTTTCGAGATATTTGGTGGGCTTTCGCAGAAACGACAACAGATTCGACGGGAACATGCCATACAAAAACGTAAAAAGCGGCGTGATGGCTGGCTTCCGCTCTTCCTGCGTACCAGTCAAATGGCCAAGAGCGTCCCAGTTCTTGGAGTTCGGACCTGGCTCCCGTGGCTTTGGCTCTTCCAGCGGCTTTTCCTTGTCCTCTTCATCTTCAGTTTGGTCTGCAACACCATTCTCGTAATCTTCAAAATCTTGCTCCTCAATCACATATCTCCAAGACGCCAAACGGCCATACAACGCTAGCATTCGCGGCAGTGTTTGAAACAACTGGTTTGAGATGTGCGGTAGGGTCATGGCCAACGTATTTGCACAGATCGTCAAAGTTGTCGAAGACAGATCATACTCCAAACACTGGTAAATGCTTTCCAACAATGGGGTGTTCTGTATTTCATACAGTTGAAGTGGTTGCTGACTGGCATACACCGAGAGCAGTACCAGCGTTTGCACTCGATACTTGCTCATAGCCATTCGGCCGTTGACGCTGTCCATGAATATCTTACCATTCTTCACTCCAAATCTTACCAGCAGGTCCTTGGCATTCATCTTCATGAATCGAGCCCGTTCTTCATCCTTGATGTCCTTGACCTTTTCAGGGAACCATTCGGATATCCCCAGATAAATGTCCAGAATCCACACACAATATTCCTTTGAGATCTGCTTGTAAACTTGTTGCAGCTTTTCGTCATCCACATCATAATCTCCAATCATAACCTCTACCAAGAAATCTCTCGAAGCAGTGACAAGCACATTCAGCTGGCTGGCCGAATTGAGAGCTGGATGAATATACTGGCCAAACCAGTATTTCAATTGATTCAATGTCGTCAGACAAGGAGCAAGATGCTGCAAGATTTCCAGAAACGGCACCTCATACTTTGGTTCGTTCACATGTTGGTGGATGGAGATTAGTTCTTCGTGAAGCCGTGGCGACTCTACGGGGTCGGAATATTGGAAGGCCTCCGCATACTCCACCACGCAGTCCAGCACATTTTGTGGCAGCTCCACTTGTTCCTTGCTTGTGAAGAAACCTTCCAGTGTTCTGGAAAGTGACCGCAGGCTTCAATCGGTTAGTAACATTCCGCATTTATCGATTGTATCGATATACATACCTAGGCATTTGGGGCTTGGATGTTGAAGGGGGAAGGGTGGAGGGAGGTGGGAGAGGTCTGGGGGAATGATTGATTGATTGTCACTCCACATCGCTCACACAAAAATATGACGTACCTGGACGCCGTCAAGCACTGTGATTCCGTACCATATCCGGATGAACCAGGATATAACAGAATTTCTGAAGGATGCTACAAGTTCATGTCTCATGATGGAGCTTTTTTGGGCTGGGTGCTGCCCATTGTGGCTAAGGAATTGTCCGGATTTGATGCGGTGATCAAAGTCAAGGACAACAACAAAACAATCACCATATCCGACAGCCTGACAACGGTATCGGAAAGATCAGAGACTCTGTCAAGAATTGTGAATAACTGGCGGAAACAAGGCACTTTTGAATGCTTGAAAGGATGGCGAGATGAGCTGTATTCTGTGTACAACCCATCCAAACAAGTGTATCTGTTTGTTGAGCGATCTGCCGCCTGTCTGTTTGGGTTTGTAACATATGGCATCCATATCATTGGCTATATACCGGGGAATACACCGGAAGAGATGAAAATCTGGGTGCCACAACGATCAAAGACCAAGCCTACGTATCCGGGAAAACTGGACAATACTGTTGCTGGTGGCATTGGATATCCTCATGGAATCATGGAAACAGCTATTAAAGAATGCGGTGAGGAAGCAGGTCTCGATGAAGAATATGCCAAGAAGAACCTCAAACCAGCCGGAGTCGTCACGTACAACTTCCGAATTGACGACAAGTTGGACTCGGAAACGGGGGTGTTTCAACCAGAAGTGGAATATATTTTCGATCTACCAATGGCCGACGTTATACCCAAGCCAGTGGATGGCGAGGTTGAATCGTTCAATCTCATGACCGTGTCAGAAGTAAAGCAAACGTTACTAGAGACGGGTCAGTTCAAGTATAATTGTGCATTGGTTCAGATCGATTTCTTTGTGCGCCATGGACTGATTACTTCTCAGGATGAACCTGATTACTTGGAGATTGTCAATCGATGCCATCGTCGTCTTGGGCATCCTGTAATGTAGGGTAGTTGCGGCTGAGACCCCAGACCTCGAGAGCCACATGCAGTGTGCCAAGTGCGTGCACTTGTGTAGATCATTGGTATTTTAGGTGATTGCAGCACCCGCTGTGACTAGACAACTTCCCTAATTGAAAGCCGTTCAATACTTCTATGGTCTGGTAAGGCCGTGGTAGCTGTATACCATATCGTTCAGTGCCTGATTCGGCGGCTCACGTCATACCAGTGATCAAACCTGATTATGCTAAGAGTTTATGGTACCCCAAGATTCCTGGCTAGCATGAATTCCACGTTTAGGCTGCGAGAGGAGGTTCCCGTCAAGCGTTGAACTTTGACACGGGCAAATGAACTTCATGCTAAGGGACGAGATGCGGGATTCACCAATGGGTCTTTAAAGCCCTCCTTCCATGTACATAGTTACATTGGCAAGGAAGTGGCCGATTCGTATTCCAAAAACCAGAAGGAATGGTGCGTTAACTCGGGAACTACCAAACACTCAATATCACACGGTCTCGCGACACAAGAGAATACGACCGAGATCGGCGAGGCATGGATCGAGTCGAGCCTGCCGCCAGATGCAATGTATAGGTTTCCTTGCGGATGTATTGTGTATCAGAAATAGAAATGGAAATCATAGATTCCCTCCTGCCGAAATCGGCCCTGTATCGGTGATATATCGGCACCTGCGCCGGCGCTGAATCGGTGATGGGTCGGCACTATTCCGGCCCGTGATTGCTATAAATAAAGGCTTACCCCAGATTCTATCGTGAAACATCTACCACCACATCATCAAGAAATGCCAAAAGATCACGTTTATACTCATGGACACCACGAGTCGGTGCTACGGTCGCACAATTGGCGTACTGTCCAAAACTCTTGCGCGTATCTGATCCCCTATATCAAAAAAGATGCCAAGGTCCTCGACGTCGGGTGTGGACCCGGCACTATCACCGTTGACCTGGCAAAGAACTATGTACCCAATGGCACGGTCACGGCCATGGAATACGTCCAGGAGCCTCTGGAGATTGTGAAGAAAAACGCATCAGAAGCTGGTGTTGAGAATATCACAACAGCACAAGGCGATATCCACGCTCTGCAGTTTGATGACGGTACGTTTGACATTGTACATGCTCATCAAGTGCTGCAACATATCAAAGACCCCGTGCAAGCACTGCGAGAAATGCTACGAGTTACCAAGCCTGGTGGTATCGTAGCGGTGCGAGATGCGGATTTCGGCGGATTCATTTGGTACCCTGAACTGCCAGGTATGGACCGTTGGAAAGAGCTCTATCTCAAGGTGGCGACGGCTAACGGCGGCCAGCCACTGATGGGCCGACAGCTGTGTGCAAGTGCGTTGAAGGCCGGATATGAAAAATCCAAAATGACCCTGACTTCCTCCAATTGGTGCTATGCCACCGACAAGGAGATTGAATGGTGGAGTGAGTTGTGGGCCGACCGGACTGTTGCGTCGACATTTGCCTCAACGGCACAGGACCACGGACTCGCCACAAAAGAAGATCTTGCAAAAGTCGCCGCTGACTGGCGGGAATGGGGCAGCCAGCCCGATGCTTGGTTTAGCATCATGCACGGTGAAATTATCTATCAGAAGTAGAAGCAGGTTTGATGTAGTTTGCCCGGAATCGATACTGTCCTATTGTACACAAAGCCTTTTCCGAGTCGATCACTGGCTCAAACTGGTCGAACCAAAGCTGGCCCAGGGTCACCCCAGCAGGCGTGAAGTCGGCCACTTGATACTCTGCAGTGAACGTAAACCAGTGCGAATTTTCACACGGCACCTGCAAAGTGAGCTCGGTCAGCCGCACCGGGAGAGGTTTCTCGGGCAGGTAGTGCTGCCGCCTGGAATCGTAATTATCCGGAATCACCACTGATTCAGACAAAACCGTCTCAGTCAGTTTCAGTCGTGATACTAGATCCTGTGCTATAAAATTGCAATTCGAGCCGGCACGGAGACAAATGTTCAGCCAAGTAAATTCTTTGGACAGAGGCAGTTCCAGGCGGCCGAAAAAGCTGAATATCGGGAAGTCAGACGAGTCAAGTCGAAGGGAATGGCCCATGTATTTCCGATTGGTAGAGCCGTAGTGATTGCCCATTAACGAGGCATCAGAGCTAGCGATGCTGGCTTGTCGTGTCTCGGTGGTATCAGTGATTATTGGCTTGTGTCCATTCGCGATTTTGCCGCGCCCGGAGGATCCAAGCCGCCCCACCCCTTTGGTGCGGCGCAATTGAGACGATTCGGAGGTGACGTTAATTAGAACCTGATGCGACTGAACATACTCGACCATTGTAACCATCAAATCATACATATTGCTGATAGGATCCTTACCCCGGTGGACATGGTACAATAACCCGGTGTTGTTCATAAACCTGGACAAAATCACGGTCCGGTGGAATTCAAACGAATGCCGAGAAAACAGCGCAATGTCAGCATACCGATCCAGATACTCCTGTGTATCAACAGCTCGGAACACAGTGCGGGGAGCCAGCCGGACCAGATCCAACTCTATGCGGTCCTCCACCGTGCTATCATCGAACTCCTTCATAAATAGACGTCGAAACGTTACAATATCCTTTGAGTTCTGGCCCGTCGCGTTCCACCACTGCAGAGCCCGGGTCGTGTTGCGCATGGACTTGTACACCAGCACCTTGACCACCTGCCATGAGAACTTGGAAGTGCCTACCATGAGCAGATCAATTCGCGATAAGAACGTGCGCACCGATCTGTAGTTTTCAGGATCCAGATCCGGTACAAATGGGTCATACTCTTTCGGCTTGTACTTGAACGACATGTCGGGTCAGTGAATGATGATTGGACCAATTGGAAATAAGTAGGTCGGTTTCAGGTCTCAATATGCGGCTCAGATAATAATTATTATTAGATTAAAAACTATACAAAAATATAGGTTATTCAGTCAATCCTGGACTTATTTTATTTCTACTTGGAATAGTGTAGTTCAATCTTCATCAACCGTCGTGCTTGCACTTGTTCAACACTCAATCCAGGAGATCCATAAGTCAATGGAGAATAGAATACAAAGCAGGCAACCAACGCCACCAACACAACAGCAGTAGCCACAGCAAGCTTCTTGTTTCTATGGGTTCCCTTGGCCTTGTTTTCCAAAGCCTCGTCATCGAATTCGCCAAACAAAATGTCGAACATACCGCCAGCAATCAACGAAGCAACCAGATGAGCAGGTAAGTAATGGTGCAAAAACTTTTGCCGACCCATCAAGAAGAAAAACATATAATGAGAGACCCACCCAATCACGAAAAAGCCAATGCTATTGTACAATTTGGACGAACCAACGTTGTTGATTGGGTAAAAGTTTCGTTGTCGGCTGATCTGGTCAGCCACCATGATGCCAGCCAGAACCGCAATCAGCCCAATCTCGAGCCACCACCCAACAAAGTTGCCGTGGAAATAGATCTGAGATCGGTCTTCATCGTGAGTCCAGAACGAAACACCACGAACCAAAAACGGCCAGGTAATTGGTTCAGAAGCATATGGATGCGATGAAGTCAGTGCGTTGTTCTGTGCAAACATGGACATTTGAAGCTCGAGGTACTTTTTCAAAAATGGCATCTGCCGCGGCTCCTTGGGAATATACTCGAGCCGCTCCGGGTCGGTGAGATCTACAATCTCATCAAAATACCACGTGTTGGAGTTTTCAGCATTGTTCTTGTTACCGTTGATTTCAAACTGTCCAAACCCCCAATCTGGCAACGGCTTGTCGTGAGTCCACATTGCTACTTGGGTAGGCACATGGATCACCTTGAGCAACCCAGCCTTGGTCTTGACAAAGTCTCTGTTTCCACTGTTCATTCTCAATTCAAACAATGTGTCATTGTATCGGCCACCGTTGGCTTCTTCAAGCGGAACAGTAGTGAATTCTTGGTTTGTTGGATAATATGGCGATGCGACATCGTGGGTCAACATGATAGTGTTGGTAGCGACATGCAAAAACCGAACCTGATTACCGCCGAAAATTGGATGACCATCTCGTGAATCTTCTGGAATCTCAACGGCTGGCAAAATTTGCCATTCATTGTTGATATCTGGATGACCATACGCGGTAACTTGTTGACCTTGTGATGAAATTCGACCGTCTTCATATCGCAGAGGATATTTGGCATCATGAGAATGCAAAATGGATCCAGTGTCCTTATGTTTCATTATAACCTTGTCATAAAAGTTGACTTGCTTCGCTTCTCGAGCCAAAACATTGTCTCCAAGAGTTTCCTGGAATTCTGGCGACATGAACGCATCACCAGGACCCGATCGTGTAAGGACAGCAAAATGAACCCAGAACCAGAACAAAAAGATTACCAACGGAACAATGATCAAACCAAACGCACGGGACGCAAAATGGGTCATGAATTGTTTGATGGTAAGCCCCTTTTTGTAGTCCAACAATTGCCACAAGTCAATCAACACCGCTGCTCCAATCGTCAAGAAGGTGAAAGTACCCACGTATTTGGTCGAAATAACACACGACAATGAAACCCCAGTCAAAACCAACCAGGTCCACCATTTACACGAAAACGGTTGGGCCCGTTCTTTGGAGAATCGAACATAGCTATAAATTGAAATGGCCACTGAGAAAATCAACGTCGCATCCAACAGAATCAACCGAGTCTCTGCAATGTGAGCATTGTCAAACAAAACCAACGACGCGCCGATAATGCACGCATACACACTAAATCCGCATTCCTGAAGAGTCTTGAAAAGAATCGGAACTGTCAATGCTCCAATAGATGCACTCAAAGCCCGATACGCCACAAATGGAACCTGGTTGTCGATATACGAATCTCCAATATTGTCGAACTTGAAAGATCCGTCATACCCAACTAGATACCCCACAGCAGCAATCAGCAACTTTGCAAATGGAGGATGCAAATCAAAGAAATATGTTCGCTCCAGATAGTAACTGGCAAACTTCCCGAAATGCACTTCATCAAAAACCACTTCACTGGGGTGATTGATGAGATAGAACCGCGTAGCAAATGCCAACAACGTCAAAACAGCATTGGCGATCTTGTATGTTCGGGCATCTGACGACTTGACCGACTTGTAAGCTTTACCTTTCGGATAAAAGCTTTCCGGAGCTACCTCTGATTTGAGGTTGGCTTGTGATTTTTTGTTGCGTTGACGCAGTTCACCGGCCATGGTTGGATAGGTTGTCGAGGATGTGTGGTTGTCCAAAAAATAAAAATGACACGGTGGTGGTTGGAAATTTACACTTTACAATTTTGGCGTACGTGTTTCTGTTCGCAATTGATCGGCCCGGTCTTTTTGTTTCGAGATCTGGCATATTATGGACCTGTTAAGACATTTAGCTCTAGAGCCCTCTATCCTATATTACCACGTGGGAATGTAGTAGCTGTTCGTCTGATTGATCCCATTCATATTGACGACTTGCTAATTTAAGACCCACCCCTGCAGTCGCGTCGACGCTCAGAGTGTGAGGCGAGGCTGGAATCGATCATCATGCTACCGCGAGCCTAGAACACCATTCTGCGTGCAATTTTAGAAGTCGGCCATTCGACAAAGGTGGCTTTTACAAAAATATGGTCGCCATGTTGCGGCTTTTCAGCATTGAATAGCCGCAGGGCGAAGCCCGTAGGGTTCCGTGGTGGTGGTGTTGGTGGCGGCGGTTGTTCCCGGGTGTAATCGCGAACATTTTCTTGCAAGCGCTCATCGCTCAGCGCTAATCGACACACGCTCAGCGCTAATTGATATCGACACAATGCTACGACACGCCATACGAAGAACGGCGTTTCCACGCGTCTTGAATCGGTCAGCGACTACATTTACAACTGCCAAGTCCGCAGTCAAGCCGGTGTCATCAACCACGACTCCATCGTCGACGTCTGGGGTTGTGCGGCAACAGTTTGGCGACAAAGACAAGGAGTCCGCCGCAGTATGGAAGGAATTTGACGATACACCTGGAGATGCTGTTCAGCAAAATGGGGAGAATTGGGCTAAGAGTTTTTCGGGATTAGGTACAGAGGCATTCCCACAGAAGGTTGTGGGAATTCTGAATGCAGACACTGTAGCTGAAGACATTGAGATCACTCCTGATGGATTGCTCTATCTGCCCGAAATCAAGTACCGGCGGATCTTGAACAAAGCATTTGGACCAGGAGGATGGGGTCTGGCTCCTCGATCGCCTACAGTGATCACGCCGAAAACGGTATCTCGAGAATACGGTCTGGTCTGTCAGGGTCGGCTGGTGGCGGTGGCGCGTGGCGAACAGCAATATTTCAACCCTGATGGCGTTCCTACTGCCATTGAAGGATGCAAAAGCAATGCCCTGATGCGATGTTGCAAAGATCTAGGTGTGGCTTCTGAATTATGGGATCCCCGGTTTATTCGAAACTTCAAGAAACAGTATTGTGATGAGAAATGGTTCGACAAGAAGAAGCGGTTTGTATGGAAGAGAAAAGATGCTCCATGGGAATATCCTTACAAATAAGGTGAATATATTTCCAATGTTAATAATTTAGAATCGTACTATAATAAAAATAATAAAGAAAGAAAGAATAGAAGATAATCTTACTAGGACCAGAACCAGCCTTTCTTGGGTTCGGGTTCGATTTCTTCTGGCTTCACCATGTCGAAATCGGTATCTGAATCCAATGAAGTAGCACTCACCTTGGTATTCAAGGATGGTGTTGATTTGAGTTCTTCTGGCTCTTCTTCAATAGTCTTCAATTGTTCGTCCAGATCAGAAACAACCGTCAACAGCTTGGATCGTAGCTCGGTGATTTCAGTCTTGGATTTGACAGAGGGGATATTCAAATGGAGAGCACTTAACCAGCTTGAACCAGCACCAGCGATTGGACCAAGAACTGATCCAATGGAATAGCCTTCGCCAGATGGAGGGTATCTAAATCGAGAAAACAGTACATCTGCGTAGCTTGATACTCCAGTAGAAACACCGGAAGCTGTATCATCTTTGTTATGCAGGATGCTGTCGATTTCTTCACCACCATCCTTGTTCAGCTTGTCCAGCTTATCTGCATCAGCAGATCGCACATACTCCTTGAATTCGGTACCGAACAGCATGTTGGAGAGGTAGTTTTTGACGAAATGCGTGATTCGAGCAATATATTCCACACCCATAGCCATGGCATTCGCATGGCTTTGGGTGATGAATCGATCAATCTCTTGCTCGTGGGTCCTGAGGAATGGCTGTACCTTGGTCACGTATATCTGTGAGGCTCCTTGGGTCTGGGGAAGCACCAGCCACAACATGAAACCGAGACGTAAGATGTGATAGAATGGTACTGCTTGTAAAACAAACCCGAGATACGATTCCGCAGTGAGTTGAATAGCAATCACTACCCAATACATAAGCCATGGTTTGATAAGAGAGATATCATTCTGTTGCAGGGCCCTGTAGGAGGCAAACACTGGGAATGCAAATGATGCCAGAGAACTGATTTGATACTGTTAGCATTTTTGGTTTGGATGGTAAATACCTCAGGCACTTGAATAAAAAGTTGAACATGTTGTTTGTCGAGAGTGGGAACCGGTCTAGTCGGTGGTATTCAGTAAAGAGTGATTGATTGATATGGGTCGGATAAGGAACTCTGCGGCAAGCGACGCAGTAGTAGTGTAGATCCGCTCCGAAGTAGTGGGTAGAAGAAGAATGAAGCTCCACAGCTGAATCTGGAAGCTAATGGACAAAAACTGGGCCTAAATCAAACGGAAATTCCTAACAAGAACAAGTCTCCAGTCGAGTCGTATGAATGAATGGAAGAGAAGAGTAACAAGGCACGTTAGAGTGTGGAGTCGCTGCGGGTGGCAAGCCGGAACAAGGTTCGGCCACTCGCGGCGGTCACCCGCGCTCTAGCCAGCTGGGCGAGCGGCTCGCGTCAAAATCCAATCACCCGTGCGCATGTCACGTGGGCCGCGTGGAATAGCGCGGTGGCAACAAGCCTATTGGTTTAGGAGCGCGAAGGGGAAGTGTGGAGATAGTTTGACGATGCAGCGTGACGGTTCTCTCACCAGGCGGCTGGGTTCCGCCGCTGGCTGGTTTGAGGTATGGTGCTGCTGGCCCGGTCCAGAGCCCAGGGTTTAGTGGGGCTTTAACGAGTCTACTGGACAACGGATAGGCCTGTATGTTTAATAAAACATATTAACATGTTGGTAGATACGACCTCACGTTTTTGCATGTTGCGGTCGATAATGGCGGAGGTGCATGCATGCGAGCATGTGACAAGCGGCATGTTGATCTGACTAGCGACCAGTTGTCAGTAGGGAATTAGGACAGCCCATATTATTAAGGTATTGTCCGGAAGATCCGCTGGAATGGGGTTGATTTGCCACTACCGCCAGCACTCTGCAGCGACGAGCCCAGGGGCCCGTCGCCTTCTTCGTTGTATCATGTCCTCCTGTTTGTCAATGGCCGTGTGGCTATGGCCCATTAGGTTCGATTGGAGCGAAATAAACGCGCATGCGGCAGCCAGCCAAGCAGAGCCCGAGCATATCGAGCGATAGAAGCGAGCCGGTCATCGCAAATATACCTTTTAAGAGGCAGCCGCACCTCAGAGATGCGGCCAGGGGACTAGCCGCAGAGCCGCAGAAGGAGTCTTATCGATAAACGATACACACCGTAGCACCGCATCATGTAAAGCACCTAATCGCCTCTGCAAGGTGTTCATAGGCTAGACAAGGCCTAGTTGTAACCTGATGATGCCGAGCGTAGCGAGCAAAAAAAAAAAGCCGAGCGCAGCGGTAGCCTCGAGAGAAGGGATCCGACTTCGGTCCGCAGCCGGCCCGAAGATGTCATGACATGCACTCCGCCAATGCAGCCTCACAGACATTAAACTAGCATAACAGGGGAATCAGAGCCCTGTGTTTCCGTTTTTACTCGTTCCCGATCTGCTTTTTATCAGATAAGGAGAGATCTCTCGCGCATCGATGATCCAATTGCGGCAACTAATGTAGAGCATATAAAACCGAACACCAATCTCCCTGTTGAATCTAGACACACAGTACTAGAACCATGGAAAACGCTGGCAAGGACGAAGAGAACATTATTGTGACAGTGCAACTACCGCCGCAAAATTTTGAAAAAGACGAGGACGAATTCCCGGAAGGTGGTCGAGGATGGTTGGTACTCATTGGTACGTTCGTGATCCTGCTCACGACCTTTGGCTATTTGAACACGTTTGGAGTTTACCAGACCTACTATGAGCACCGTTTCCCCACTACCAGTCCGGGGGTGATTGGGCTGATAGGGTCAATAATGGCCGCGATGATCTACCTGGCATCGTTGCCGGTAGTGGCTCTGATCAGCCTAATTGGAGTAACGATCACTCTTTTGATCGGAGCAATGATGACGGTGCTTGCTCTAATGGTTCTGTCGTTATGTACACAAATCTGGCAAATCTTTCTGGCCCAGGGAGTGCTATTTGGGGCTGGTGCCGGAATCTTGTTTTTTACGGCTACCGCCATTCCATCTGAATGGTTCAAGCAGCGACGGGCGATGGCTATTGGCATTACAGTATCTGGGTCATCTGTTGGAGGCGTTATATGGCCAATCGCTTTTCAGCAACTACTAAATAATGTTGGGTTTGCATGGGCGAATCGGATAATGGGGTTTATTTATCTCTGTTTGCTTCTCTTTTCATGCTGGGCAGTTAAACCACGTCTACCACGAGATCCAACTGTCAGCGTGTGGCCAGACTGGACGGTGCTCAGAGAAATGCAGTTTGTGCTACTGTGTGCTGTCGGCCTGTTTGGTCTTATGGGGACACTCCCGCCGTTGTTTTTTATTCAGACGTTTGCGCAGAAAATAGGCACCAGCAACGCCATCGAGGTCTATATAATAGCGATTGCAAACGCAATGTCCACTGTAGGACGGGTGCTTCCGCCGCTGCTGGCTGATCGCATTGGCCGCGTGAACGTGCTGGCAATGTCGTTGGTGCTGAGTGCGGCTCTGGTGTTTGGGTTGTGGCTTACTACAGAGGGTGCGGCTCAACTGGTTGTATTTGCAGTAGTATGGGGCATCATCAGCGGCACTTTCTTGGCACTGACTTCGTCATGTGTCGGTCAGCTGTTTGGCATGAAGAGCAACAAGTCGCGACTGACGATTGTGTTCATCATGGATGCCCCGGGGTGTTTTGGGCCATTTATCGCCGGCACGTTCTTACCACCAGCCACTGGTGACGCTACATTTTGGCAATTCAAGAAGATTGGAATATTCTCTGGATCGTTGATTGCAGCGGCAGCGGTTTTCGCGTTGGTGTTGCGATTCAGTTATACCCGTAAGATTCGAGTATTCGTGTAATGCCATGCGCGCCGCGTCGCGTGGCCAAGGTTATCTCACTCTAAAAAAAACGACGCGTTCTCAACTCCACTCTCTAGACATGGATGTCGAATTAGAATTAGATACATATCAAGCCCAGCCCAGCGATAAACCAGACAACCAGGAGCCTCGGCTGGGTGTGGATGATGAAGTGGTGACCCGGACTCGTCGTGTGTACGCCAAACTGGACGACCAAAAGCTGCTCACCACCAGTGGCATTCCGTATCTGCGGGACAAAATATCCAAAAAGCGATTGTTCAAAGGCAAAGGTAACGAGAAGCGCGACTTGAACAAGCTGCTGTCTGCGTACCAGATGTGGGCCCATGCGCTCTACCCCAAGGCGAATTTTAACGATTTTATTGAGTTGTGCCAGCGGGCTGGCGAGTCTCGACTCATGAAGGTCAAACGGAAAGATTGGATCAGCGAAGAAAAGAACGGGTATTCAGACATTGCCATACCAGATCAGGCTGTAGAAACCGAAACCAAGCCGGATATTTCTGTTGTCGAAGATGAATACAGTGATGACGATCTGTTTGTGAACCCAGTACGCGCACCGTTTGACGAACCAGCAAACTTTGCAGACGATGGACTTGATACTCCCCCTGAAGCTCCAGCATCATCAAAATCGGAAAATAATGACGACGAGGAAATACCTGACGATGATGAATTGTCAGATCTGCTCACCAAGAGAGAACAATCATCCACGAATGAGTTTGCAGACGAGGAAATGGCCTTGGCCGAAGAGCTAGGGTTTTGATTATATCCACACGGTTTACAACGAAGAAACAGCATTACGTATGTATATGATCTGTATATACAGTTTACAATATTTATTCATCATAGGTTGCGCTTTCATCCAAGTACAGGGTCAGCTCGTCGATAATGCCGACGGTTTCCTTCGGACTGGCGATCCACACGGTGCAAGCCGCAAGCCGCGCCTTGAAGTCGTTGGCACCAACACTGGCAAACTGGTCCCCGACATGCAAAGTTTGGGAGCCTTTGACATCGCCCAGGTATTGCTGTAGTGACAAGACGCCGAGCCGCTTATCACCAATGTCAACCCAGACATCGGAACCGCCGTTGAAGGCACAGAATTGGATCCGTCTGGACACTTCACTCACTTCGATTCGTCGTTGAGCGTTCAGCACCACTTCTTCCAGCTCTTCTCGGCACATAGATTTTCCAGGTAGTGGCACAATTCCAACACCGCGAACCTTACGAATGATCTGAGCTTGTAGAGACATTTTGTCTCGCAATGAAGTCAGCACGTTTTCTGCCAGATCGAGTAGCTTGGTGATGTCCTTCTCGGTCCATTCTGCCACTTCAGGCAACAACCATTCCGTTGGATCAATCCATTTCAGGTTTCCAGTATTTGGATCCAGTCTGAACAAAAAGTTGGATTCACCACCCATGACAAGCAAATTAGATCGTTGCGTCTCTGTAAGATCCGAATCCATAATCGCGTCAACAAGCCCTCTCAACCGAACCATGTATTTTTCACCCGTAGTTTCGGAATAACCCGCTGCAGTGACAATCCCGACATACATGTCTCGCTTCAGAAGATCCACTAGTTTGGGAATCACAGGGTTGTGTTCATCCAGTGACATTCCGTCATCATACAAGGTCACGTCCCCATCAAATGTCACCAACTTGACATTCTTTGGGGCACTCCCAAGAACCATTGCTTGAGCCGTGTTCAAGATCAGTCTAATATCATTGAAACTGGGACTCACTAGTCGCCGTTGAGAAATGGAACGCTTCGAGTCCTGTACGTAGAACGCCCGTTCCAGAGGCAGCTTGGTGAAAAACACTCCAACAGACGGCACAACTTGTCGTAATCGACCAGATTCGGGGTTGCCTTGGTGTTGCAAGTAAACTGAAGCAAAAAAATTAGTATCTTTTTCCATCTTTATCTCATACTTTGATTCTCAATAAGTTTCTCCACATCAAAGAAGATCTCCGCATATCGTCGCCGAGCCTCCGCTTGACTCTTTGAATCATCGCCAATTCG
Organism: Blastobotrys parvus; assembly: GCA_030564285.1. NCBI lineage: Eukaryota > Fungi > Ascomycota > Dipodascomycetes > Dipodascales > Trichomonascaceae > Blastobotrys > Blastobotrys parvus. The sequence continues at coordinate 45,658 of JAJLUP010000049.1, forward strand.
GAAGTTGTTGACAGATCCAGCGTGAAGAACAAAAGGACCCGCCAAAAGACCCTTCATCCATTCTATGAACTCGTCTCGACGGTGCGATTTGAGTGCATCTGCATGATCAGGTTAGCCCGTTCCACTTCCATCACTGAAATTTGTGCATACACTCTACTCGATATCTGCCAAAAGATTTGTTAGTCTTGCTGAACTAAAAAACATACCTAGTCGTCATTGATTCTGTTGAGTGAAAAGTGAAAAAGAAGAACCAAAAAAGGAGGGGAGATCTATATAAAGTGATGAAGTCCGGCGGGGAGGCAGGTCAGGCCGACGGGCATTAAAGCCGCCCGTATCCACGAACATAGGGGAAACGATGCATTATACTCCAAATAGTGTACATAAATTATTTGAAAGGCTTGACCAAATCTCCAAGCTCCTCCAAGGTCTGCGACAATGGTCGTCGGTGGACCACTTCCCAGAACCCTTGACGTTCACCCTTTTCGATATCCACAGTGTCACCGCTGGAGTTGGCTTGGGCCTGCTTTCGTCCATAACCAGTGAATCCACCAGTGAAATCAACAAATCCAAGCAGAGCCCCCACAGCAAGAGCACCACCAACTACCTTTGGAACCGATCTATCTGTATTCTTAGTTAGTCTTTTTCTTTTTTCTTGGTGAAGCATACAAGTTGAACCCATAATACCCCCGGCAGCAGCACCACCAGCAAACTTGGACCATGATGACTCCGTCTCGGACAAATTGGCAGTGACCGCTTCAGTGAAAGTGTATGCAGTGCCTACCGAACCATAGAGCCAGATGTATTTCGAATGCGCCAGCAATGGAGCCAATCCGGATCGTGGAGGGCCTAAACTAGCCTTGACAGCGGCCACAAATGTACCAGCACCGAGCGACAAGAACGCGGCCTTTGATGTGGACGAAATTGTGTCTCGAGGCTGGTATTTGCCCAGATCTCTGTAGTTGAACTTTGGGTATGCGATGCCGGCCGCTTCTGTTGGCGGCGCACGAGCAGACTGTTCAGCCATATTTGTGTTACTTGATTGTCTGGTGTTGAGTCCTGGTGGTGATTGGTGATTTGGTGGTGAAATTTTTGGGAGCGCCGGCCCCCAGCGTCAAGCTTCTGGCCAATGAGCGTGCGCGTATTTGCGTCTCGCGTCAGCATCTCCAGCAACTATGTGCATGTCCCTATATCGCCATAGGTAACACCTTAAAGTATTATCGTAAGTCTGAGAGGTCCATGGGCTTGATTTATTAGTCGAAATTGGGGGCTATTACATGAATTGCCGCGTGCGGCGTAGCGGCGGCGCTATTGCGCCCGCAACAGCGCTACAACGATATGATGAATTCAGTAATACCAGCATCCTAGAAATAGTAACAAGTAAGCTTTATGTGGTTGTTGCGAAATGCCAAGTACTAGTATACCACGGAGGCAAAGAGCTTGAAGCGTGAGCGCTCACAGTGGAGATGTTTACATACGACTGCCTGCAATGCTGGTTGTATTCGATAAATATGCATCAACCTTGATTAAGATCAAACTTCCCAAACTGTTTGACATTCCATACGGATCGGGTGTTTAGAGTTGTCGCATGACTCCAGTGTGCAGGGTCCATTGGATGAGAGGTCGCAGTGGGCTCGGATCGGCCCCCGGCTATTGCCAGCACCCCCGCGATGCCGTGCACGGTGGCGGACCAAAACAACATTCTGAATGGGCCTTATCGCATCTAACTTCCCTCTGACTCTAAAACTTTGACTTATACTTTGCATTTCTGATTTCACCAGCCTCCGATCGTTTAAACTCACATTTATACCGGATTTTCCCATCACTCAAGAACCTTATTACTGCAACGATGATATGGAAAGCGTTGGTAGTGGCTCTGGTCCTTGGGCAATCTCAAGCTACGGATCAGTACCAGATGTTGCAACAGCAGGATGTATCCAACTCCACGATATTACGACCGCTGGAATGGGGCGAACTGAACATTATACACACGACAGATACTCATGGATGGCTTCCGGGGCATTTTCTCGAGCCCCAGTTCTCTGCTGACTGGGGGGACTACATTTCGTTTGTGCAGCACATGCGGCAGCGGGCTGACGAACGAGGTGTTGATTTGCTGGTTGTGGATACTGGTGACCGGCATGATGGCAATGGATTAAGTGATGCTACATATCCTGATGGCGATATTAGCGAACAGGTGTTTCTAGAGGCTGATATCGACATTGTCACCCTGGGCAACCACGAATTGTACAAGAGCGAGGTGATACAGCAGGAATTTGACATGCTAGCGCCTGTTTATGGTGATCGGTTTTTGACGTCGAACGTGGATATCCAACATGCAGACGAATGGGTGCCGGTTGGCAAGCGATACAAGCACATCACCACCAAGAACCAGGGGCTGAAGGTGCTGGTACTGGGGGTCATGTACAACTTTAACGGCAATTCTGAGAATTCCCGCGTGCAAAAAGTTGAGAACATGATCGAGGAGCCGTGGTTCAACGAAGCATTGAAGTTGCAATCAGATGTTATTCTACTTGCTACTCATATTCCCGTGCGGCATTTCCCTGAACTGAACCATTTGGTCGACGCGATCCGAAAGGTCAATTCCACAATTCCGATTCAGATTCTAGGAGGTCATTCCCATATTCGAGACTATGCCTTGTTGGACAAGCAAGCTGGGGCATTGGAATCTGGCCGATTCTGCGAAACAGTTGGCTGGGCAAGCATCAACAATATCACTGCGCCGGACCAAAATGCCAAGTTTGCACGAACCTATATCGATTTCAACACGTATTCGTTGGCCACTCATTCTGGAACATCGTTGGATCCCCAAGATGACCAGTTCTTCCACACCGGCCATGGCGAACAAGTCACCAAAAGCATTGCCGAGTTTCGACATCAGCTGAATCTGACCCAGGTTTACGGGTGTGTGCCGCACACGTATTACGTCGATCGTGCCGACTACTCCAGTGAATTCAACATCTTCAACATGATCGAAACCAAGATCCTTCCCCTGATCCCCCACCGGAACGGCTCGAGCAGCCGCATTGTGTTTACCAATACAGGGTCCGTGCGGTACGATCTAGTCAAAGGACCATTCACCAAGGACACTGGCTACATAGTTTCGCCATTCCCAAGCCATTGGCTACATATCCCCAATGTGCCTACTGAACAGGCCACCTTGCTGAAGCGCATTTTGAACACTCGAGATTATATCGTGGCGAGCCGCACCCAGAATGACCGTCGACTCGACTTTAACGAGCTGGGAATCCCGGCCACTCGAGATCCTCCCGATGCCAACGACCATATTCATTTGACTGATCTGTATGCATTTGATCTATCCGGTGATCATCAGCAAGTGATTTCGTCAGTCATTGCCGAATTGTCCGGGGATATGTGACGCATGACGATTTGGGCCTTCATGGTGACGATACGCCTCACCGTGGCTGGCCTCGATATCCTCTGCCAAACGTTGCATGCTTGTATGAAAATGTGACCGAATCAGTGCCACATGTGGATGTTGTATTCAACGATTTCATGAAACCATTTTTGATCGAAGCATTGGACCATCTTGGAATTCATTCGTATGCTGCTTCCATTCAAGAATATGGCGGCGATTCTATCATCGACTTGTTACCTCAGTACTTTAACACCACCGACTGTATTTAGCTTTTCTTTTCTTTTCAAATTGGAATAGACAATAATAAGCAAAGAAATCTTCTTTTTCTCTCTCCGAAGGTTGTATGGGATCAGCACTATCTATCATTAGACAGATGCAAATTGACAATGACAATAATCCAAGGAAATCTTCTTTTTATTTCACAAAATGTTACACGGGATCAGCACAATTTTTTTTATATATATATATCATTAAACAGAAAGGCTTCTTTTGATGTCATCGCTTTAGTTGGCTCCTCGTCGTCGGTCTCGTTCTTCAGAAATAGACAACTTGATACCCTTACCCTTTGGCAAAGAAACCCATGGCTTGGCATCACCAAGAATGAACACATTGGACAATCGAGTGACGAAAGTGTTGTCCAAAGCGTCCTTCAAGTGGACAATATCGAAACCACCATCGTGTCGTTCCTTGTGGGTGATGGAACCAACTCGGCCCATATTTCGACCACCGGTGCACATGACAAGTTGACCAATTTCAAACTTCAAGAAGTCAGTGACCTTGTTGGTGGCCAAGTCGATCTTGACAGTGTCGTTGACCTTGATAGCTGGGTCAGCGTATCGGATGGTTCGACCGTCGTGGGTGACGATGTATGGAATACCCTTCTTGCCAACTTGCACCTTGACAACCTTACCAAGCTTGTATTCGGCTTCTTCGTTGGTAATTCGGTGGATGGCGAATCGTCCCTTGACGTCCAAAATCAATCGGAAGTGTTCGTTGGTGGATTCCAAAGAGACAGTGTCCATGATACCCAATGGGTAGGTGGTGTCAGTTCGAACCTTACCGTCAACCTTGACCAATCGTTGTTGCAAGATAGATTGGACTTCTCGGCCGTTCAAAGCGTACTTCAATCGGTTTCGCAACAAGATCATCAATGGAAGAGATTCTCGGCCCTTGTGTGGACCTGGAGAGGCCTTTGGGGCGTAGGAGCCGGACAACTTGTCCAGCATCCAGTGCTTTGGAGCTGAAAGTCTGGTGAAATGTTAGTTCATTGTTTGTTGGAAGAAAGCCCAGCGAGTGTTTTGTGTGGACTGAGAGTCGTCTGTGCATTCATGCTCATAGTGTTATAGTGTCGAAGGGGGGCTGTTGAAAATTTCATCTGTCGGAATAAGATCGTAATGAATAAAACCCACAATACAATCTGTCGTCTCATAGTCTCTCACAATTCCATCTCGCTATTGTTTCCATAATCAAAAGAACGTACCGCTTTTGGTGCTTTCCTGGGCCTCGCATTGTCGATATGTGTTGGTGGGATAAAAAAAGTCGAGTGCTTGAATTTGGTGATGGTGAGTGTGAGTGTCCGGCCTGGGGCTGGGCTGGTGCGAGCGTGCGGGCGCGATGCCTGCGTGCGTGTAGTTTTGAGTCTTGTGGTGATGTGACTGCGGTTTCCACATTGGGAAGTTGGGGGTTTCGATAAGCCGCACCGTTGTTTTGATTGATCAGCCACAGAAATAAAAAATCGTAAATATTTAACCAATAACCCGTATAAAAAATAATATAAATATAAAATAAAAAATAAATTCATAACAACATTAACCATCCGTGATTGCATCGCTCTAGAGCGTGTCGTCAGCACTCAGCTCGTACTTGAGCTTGTTGAACCGGACTCTGCTTGGGGTTAGCTTATCGAATGATGCATCATTATACATACTTTGCCAGCCGCTTGTTCTTGTGCTCCATCAATTTGGATGAGCAAGGTGATAGGTTATCTGTCGGTGAACAGAATGTAGTTTTTCTGATCAATTCGGGTTAGCAATTCAATTTTAGTAGTCATACGATAACAGTTTCTTCTGGTGTACTGCGACCTTTTCCTTCAGGTTGGCTTCCAGCCCTTGGTGCATCGGTTGCACGTTGACAGTATCTTGAATCTCGGACATGGTATAGTTATAGTTGTAAATGAAAATCAAATGAATATGAATAGAGTTGTGGATATGCTCAATCTATGTAGAAAATTAAACACTTTTATATTTATATCCCCTGAGCCGATCATGGTATGAATGTTTTGTTTATCAGTTCCCACATTCGGGGTATTAATTGGGGGCGGCTCGGCGGCCCACCCCACCCCAATTCTCAACGTTTAGTTTATCTAGTTCTTGTACCTGCAATCGTCCCTCGTGCTCATTGCTATTTGCGTTCATGAGTCCTGTTGTGTACTGTTTCATGTTTCGGCGTGTATCCAACGAGTGAAGTGGCATGGCTTTGGCACAATTTCAAAGCAATACGACAAACTCACAAAACAGTCAAAAGAACCGATCTACCCTAGGCTATGTAAAGTTAATGTTAAAGTAATGAATATTACAGATCGACCCGGGTCCGCACTCTCGCGATCTCTATCGATCATCTGTAAAGTGGATCAGTTGATGCGGCATCGGTCGGTGGGTAGAGACGCCCGCTCCGGTAATGGAATATGCTTGGGACACCAACACTAGACTAGTCTGTCTCAACTACACGTTAGCAAAATCCATGGTCTTGAGTTCCCTGTTGCTACACTGGCAGCAGGCGATGCTGGTGGTGCTAGTACTACACTTTTCGCATGTGATGGCGATGTTTACGTCGAGCCGACTAGATCAGCTGCGGTATGAACTGAGAAGAGAAGTCCCTTCGCTAATACAAGCAGTAATGACACTATAGACATGTTCCATCACGGATGGGACAATTATATGGACATTGCATTTCCTCATGACGGTATGTTTGGATGTTGATGATGGAATAGAGGGTGCTAACTAGGACAGAAATACGACCAATATCTTGCATACCTCTGATCAAAGATGCGGATGACATCCAGATGAGCGATGTGCTAGGAGGATATGCATTGACGATGCTGGATACATTGGACATGTTTGCAATTATGAACGACACAACGAGGTTCCACTCGTACGTAGACAAAGTGGCAGACGAAATAAGTTTTGATGTCGATTCAACAGTGCAGGTATTTGAAACCACCATCCGCGCAATGGGAGGGCTGCTGTCGTCGCATTTATACGCTTCGGTCGAATCGCTGGGGCAGAGAATGCCTGGATATAACGGAGAGTTATTGGAGATGGCATATGATCTTGGTGAACGTTTGTTGCCGGCGTTTGATACCACCTCCGGAATCCCACATCCGCGGGTAAACCTTCGGCACGGGGTGGTGAAAATCAACGATGAACAGTATATCCACGAGACTTGTTCATCGGGAGCAGGCAGTTTGTTGCTGGAATTCGGTCTGCTTTCCAAGCTCACGGGCGACCAGCGGTTTGAGGTTGCGGCTCGGAGGGCTTTTCTCGAATTGTGGGCGCGGCGCTCTAGTTTAGATCTGGTCGCCATGTCGATAGATTCCGATACGGGCCATTGGCTCAACCCGATCACTGGCGTTGGTGCCAGTGTCGATTCGATGTATGAATACGCAGTCAAGTATTACGTGCTGTTTGGAGACGACCATTTCTACTCAATTTTCCAGCGAATGCAGAACTCGCTGACCAAATACGCCTACAATGGGTGGACGTTTGGAAATATCAACTTCCAATCCGGGACACTGATGACGAGCTGGATTGACTCGTTGGGGGCGTTTTTCCCGGGCCTTCAGGTGTTGGTAGGCAATCTGGAAGTAGCGGCCAGGATGCATCTAGCCTACTACAAACTGTGGATCACCTATGGTGGTATTCCTGAACGATGGAGCGGGGTGATGGACCTGCGTCAAGAGAAACCGCCTCAGGAGTCGCTTTTCGGTGACGAGCCGCCGAGTCCGGTCGAACTGGAATGGTGGCCGCTGAGACCGGAGTTTATCGAGTCCAATTTCTATCTGTACCAGGCCACCAAAGATCCGTTCTATCTGCAGGTTGGCCAGGGTGTGTTGAACGACATCAACGCCAATTGCAAGGTGGAGTGTGGATATGCCGGGATTCACGACGTCCGTACAGGGAAAAAATCCGATCGTATGGAGACGTTTTTCTTGTCAGAGACGGTCAAATACTTGTATTTGCTATTCACTCCAGATCATCCCTTGAACCGCGAATTTTCCAACTTTGTATTCTCCACAGAGGCTCATCCACTTTGGTACGACCAGCATGTTCTCAAAGAGGCCTCCGTAATGCGGTTCACTAATCTTGCTGCCACCGTGAGACAGTCCACTCAAGGCGGCGAGGAAGACACCAGCATGTTTACTCGACTATGGTCGGCATGGGACAATAGAATAAAAAAGAACATACGCAAACGACTGGGCAAGTCCAAAGCGCAATCACCGTCAACAAAAGACCCGCAGTGCCAGACCTGGAATATGGGTGGCCGCATGTCATCGTTCATTGCATCGTGGGATCACTTCTATGATCTCAACAACATCTACAACTTCACGTCACCCAAATGGATTCACCAAGTCCAGCCAGGCCGCGTTGAATTTGAACTCGATCCCGAATTTTACCACGACTACGTCCACCGCAGCGCGACCTGTGCGGTCGCTGGCGGTGATGGTGGGGGCGACCAGTCGCCCATCTACGAGATCGAATTCGCCGCACCCCCCGCGGCGGAGGGAACCACTGGTAAGTACAAAATCACAGAGTCCAAACTAGAGATCGACAATCTCCATGGCGTCAAGTGGAGATTGCAGCAAGTCAAAACCGGCAAAGGAGAACAATTGAAGGTGATTGAAATGGACGCCGTCGATGTGTCCAACCTGGAGATCGAGGTTGATCATCTGGCTATTGACATTGACAGCGTTATCACTGCATTGGCTAACGGCCAGCTGGCGTTCCAAGGCGTGGCCATTACGAATGCACGAGTACTCCGGCATTCGTAATTAAAAATAAACATTCTGTATTACGTACCCCGAATCGTCGTTTTCCTTTCACAATCGTCCTGACTAGCTTGATGATACCAAGCTCTTCCAAAACTCGCTGCGCTCGGCCAATTTTTTTTTTGGCTCGCTTCGCTCGATGTCTCCATCCACCTGTCTGTCTCTCATTATGCTTATTGATAGAAGATAGAACAGATAGGTGGATGGAGATATCGAGCGAAGCGAGCAAAAAAAAAAAGCCGCGCGCAGCGCGTCTTTAAGAGAGAAGCGATAACTGAGTGAGCCGCATTGGCTAGCCTGGTGATACCAGCTAAGCCCGAGCGAAGCGAGCAAAAAAAAACAAAGGCCGAGCGCAGCGGGTCTTAGAAGAGAAGGAATCCCGCTATACTCAGCTTCGTGGTTTTGCTGGCTGCGCTCGATATGCTTCAGGGAGAGGAACTGCGGCTCAACTTGGTGAAACTACTGTCGGCCGTTCGTGGAAATGGGAATAAACGAAATATATACATTTTTTTACTCGATATGCTTTGTATGTTCGGCATCATCAGTCATCAATAGACAGCCGCTTTCCTGGAGTCAGTTTGGGCGTGGATTTGGGTTTGGACTTGGCCTGAGCTTTAGCATCCTGGATCTCTTTACCCAGTCTGTCGCCGCTAATGACCTTGATCCAGTCGACATCGAGTTGGAATGGCCCGTATTGCTTGTCGATGAGCCCGACGCCCACTGTGCGCACATGCTCGAGATCCAGCTCCTGCTGGTTCTGGATGACCCCCCAGTTGGTGAGGATGAAATCCGATAACGGCACCACCGCCGTTTCCCATTCGCCCGGCGTCTTCAAAAACAGCCTATGTTGGTAGATATCGGTCGGCAGTGGGCTTTCTGCTTGTAGATTGATGAAATATTTCCGCCGGTCTCCTCGTACTCTTAGGAGCATATGGGAGCAGAGTTGCCAGTCCCAAAACTCGCTAGCGAATGGATTGCGCCATGACGGGCCGAAGTCGCGGGTTCGCCACATTGCATATCCGCTCTGAACGACATCTGGTCGTGAAGGCGGTAGATCCAGGTTCAAATTGCCGTGGAAGCGCCCAAATTGATGGCCGTTTTCTTGAACGAGATCTAGCTCGGCGGTGCTGTATCCGTTCAATTCCTGGTCACTTCGAACAAGCAGCGTTTCCAGTGGATTAGCCATATGGCGGAAATTGGCTAGCACAAGATCCGAAGATGGAATCTTGGCTACCAGACCCACTTTCTGCATCAACCGAAGCATTGTTATCCAAATAAAAAGTTGAGTTGGATCAATGACGTCGGGAAGTCGCGGGCGACGCCGCAACGGCTGCTTTGCTTTGTGATGGTGGGAGGAACAAACTGATCCGATCCTCCACATACAATCACTCAATTACACATTCCTCCCCCTCCTCCCCCATTCGCTCGATTGTACGATTGTATTCGCCGCTCAATCAGCACCGTTTGGCTCAAGGGAATATCTTTCTTTGCATTCACTGCCATCTACAGCCGTCGTTCCTATATTCCGGCTTGAATCTCTTTACCTAACGATACGGTCGAACGGCAGGTAAAAGAAAAAACCAGTAACCGCCGAACACACAGAAAGAAGGAAAAAACTCTTTCAAAACATATCTAAGAGACTACAGGTCTAGCTTGCAGGTCCTATTCATCGAATTAAGGGTCTTCTATTGCATATTTGCATCACCTGTACTCCGTTTTGCCGATAACGGGGACCAGGACAACAGCAACACTGTCTCCCGGACACTTTCACTCAGCGGTTCATTCACGAAGTATTATGATGCCGGAGTTTGCCAGGTCTTTATTTGGATTTGGCGGGTTTGGTAATAAATCCAATCCATCGAGGGATTCGCGGGATTCGACCCCGGACGAAAGCAACATACCGACGGCCACGAATTCTCGTGCGCCATCGACATCCACGGGCCAGACATTTATGAAAAACAATGAAAAGACAACGAACGACGTCAATGCCGCAGTGCGGGGCAAATTGAAGGTTCGAATCATCGAGGCTCGTGGCTTGGTGACCAAACCGTCGGGCGATTCAATGCCCTATGTGGTGTGCACGCTCGATTCGTCGGAGTTTATCACGCATGGGCCATCAACCGACGCCATACAGCATCCAAGTGGGATTGCCATTCCGAATTCAAGACAATCATCGTCGTTGGCATTATCTCAGATGGCAAAGAATAATCAACAGCAATCAACAAAGCATGCCAATCCGTCGAATCCGCAATGGAAAGACGAAGCGCAATTTGACGTAACCAGCGGCAGCCCCGTTCTGGATATTAGTATATACGATGCCGCCGATGACGAGTCGTTTTTGGGCCATGTACGGTTGACTCCTAAGTTGAGTGAGCGGCAGCACATTGACGAGTGGCTGAAGTTGGAGGCCAGAGTACAGGGAGAACATGTCAGTGGCGATATTCGGGTGAATATTAGTTACGAACGAGCATCGCAACGACAATATGGACCCAGCGATTTCGAAGTGCTTCGGCTGGTTGGCCGGGGCACTTTTGGCCAGGTTTACCAGGTACGAAAGCGGGATACAAATCGGATTTATGCTATGAAAGTGCTGTCCAAGAAGGCGATTGTTCAAAAGAAGGAGATTGCGCATACTATTGGGGAGCGAAACATTCTGGTCAGAACCAGTGCTGCTGACAGTGCATTCATTGTTGGACTAAAGTTTTCTTTCCAGACTCCTCAAGATCTCTATTTGGTCACCGACTACATGAGTGGCGGAGAATTGTTTTGGCATTTGCAACGAGAAGGGCGGTTTAAAGAGCCGCGAGCCAAGTTCTACATTGCCGAGCTGATCTTGGCATTGGAATCTTTGCATGATAACGACATTGTATATCGGGATTTGAAGCCAGAAAACGTGCTGCTGGACGCCAACGGCCATGTGGCGTTGTGTGATTTTGGACTATCCAAAGCCAGTCCTGCTGATGGGCGAACCACCACGTTTTGTGGTACCACCGAATACCTTGCTCCCGAGGTTCTTCTCGACGACCAGGGATATACCAAGATGGTTGATTTCTGGTCGCTTGGGGTTCTTGTGTTTGAAATGTGCTGCGGATGGAGTCCGTTTTATGCTGAAGATAATCAACAAATGTACAAGAACATTGCATTTGGTAAGGTAAGATTCCCCAAGGACGCACTGTCGACAGAGGGCCGAAACTTTGTCAAGGGCTTGTTGAACCGAAACCCTAAACATCGTCTTGGTGCTACTGACGACACTCGCGAGTTGCGACGGCACGCATTTTTTGACGATGTCGACTGGGACTTGCTATGCGCCAAGAAGATCCCGCCGCCGTTCAAGCCGCACATCACCTCCGAGACAGACACGTCCAACTTTGATCCCGAGTTCACGAACACCAGTGCCAGTGTGCTGAATCGGGCGTTTATGCCCCAGAGCTCGACGCCATTGTCTCCAGGCATCCAGGCCAATTTCCAAGGGTTCACCTACGTCAACGATTCGACGTTGGATGAGGCCTATGCGAACCGCAACAAGCGTCGGTCGCAAATGTACAACGACGGCGACATTGATCTATATGATGACCAGGAAATTGCTGAAAGCTATCGCAATGTCAACGGCGCCGAGCTGGCTAAGCATTTGGAAAAGCTGGATCGCGACCGGGGTGATCGGGGCGATCGTGATGACCGCATGGATGTGTCTGACGACGATGACGACGCTGACGTGCAAATGGGTGAGGATGACGACCACGACTTTACCGGTCAAAAGTTTGAACTTTGATCGCTTGTGAACTTTTTGGGAGTTTTGTTTTTATTTTTTTCGTTCGTAATATCCACTTGATAAGGTTAGCACTGTGTAATGTAATATGTCGGGTTATTTGTAAGTCGAATCGAGCGGGATCCTTCTTCTTCCAAGACCCGCTGCGCTCGGCCTTTTTTTTTGCTCGCTTCGCTCGAGCTTAGCTCGATATACTCTGTATCGGTGCTGCAATGTGTGCGGCGGCGGCTTTTCAAATGCATGTCTTACATGGACATAGCCGCACACCGTACATATTATGCTGGTGGGGAAACACACGCTATTTTAACTTTGCGTGAAATACGACCATATTTTTAGCTTTTGTCGGGCGTATGCATGTCTTGACACTGCTATGTCGTTTTCAAGCGTCCAAGTTCTGCATCCGTAGATGGAAACTTGCTGCACACCACCGAGGAAAAAGGTGATCTTCTGTGGGGCGCTAACTCTATGGCACTATATCCGTTTACTGAAAGGCCGACATGAACCACGATCTTGGAGCACAGGAATGTCGACTAAAAGGGTGTCGATCCAATGCCGTATATCGATCAATACCTCTTCGGTATTTTAAAATTAAAACGGGTTCGCCGAACTCCAGCTCCTGCCTACTATAGAGTTTGTATGAGCCGTGGCTCCGAACCGGTGCCGAGCCGGAAGCCTGTTCCCCGGTATCCATCTTTTTTCTTCACTAAACCTTGATTGACTCGCAGAGAATCTCTCTCATTTGGTCAGCAATGGCGAACCGTAATTTTTGTGGTTCGCCAGCAGCCGCAGCCGCAGACGGTCTAGACCGTTGGTCCGCGCCGCTTTGTCAGTGTAGGCCTCGCTGCTTGGGACTTTACAAAGCCTTGGACTCCTCGTCACTGCGCCCTACACCACACCACACTGCGCTAGTGTTTTTCTTTTTCACCTTCCAATCTTCGCATACCGGAGACCCTGCCTAACTGACTCTCAACAATTGACTCTGAGTAATTGTAGTTATTGGTATTGAGTTATAAAGGGCCGGTGATCCCTCTTCTCTGAAATTCTTTTTCAGTTGAACAAAAAGTTGCTTCTCCCTAGCTATCGAATGAACTCACAGCCTCAATACATCACCCAGCAGGAGTTCCCTGGCCATCACTTCAACATGAACGACCACCACAAAGACTATAGCAGCTATCTGCCGGATACCGAGGTGGTTCATCCACGGGCATCAGATCGATCTGACACTCCATCGTCAGTCCAACAACAACAGCCTCCCCCTTCAGTGCCAGCATCATCATCAACGGCCCAAGCAAACACGTCCACAGATTTTGTCAGAAAGCTTTTTGCGATGTTGGACGATCCTAATTATCTTGATGTTGTATGCTGGTCTGCGAATGGGGACAGTTTTGTTGTTTTAGATGTATGGCATTGCACTACAAAAGAGCTAACAGCACGAAAACAGCCTAGCGAATTCACCAAAACGGTGCTTCCACGCCATTTCAAGCATTCCAATTTCGCCAGTTTTGTGCGGCAATTGAACAAATATGACTTTCACAAGGTGAGGGTGAATCCTAATGAAACGAGCCTATATGGCGAGAATGCATGGGAATTTCAACACCCGGACTTTCAGATGCACAATCGTGACCAGATTGACAACATCCGACGCAAAACGCCGTCACATAAAAAAGTGCCCAAGCCAGCCGCCGGCTCGTCATCGTCACAGCCGGAAGCGCAACAGCAATCGCCTGTGAACGACGCTGTTATAGCGTCGTTGCAGTCCCAGATTGAACTGCTCAGGCAGGCACACCAAGACCTGCAGAGCAGAATGATCCAAGTGCAGAATGACAACTCGGTCGCTAACAATACAATATCCGGTCTGTACCAACAGATAAGCTCACGCGACTCCGTCATGTTGGAAATGTTGCAAATGATGCAAAGCGGTGACAAGTCGACCCTTGCCGATCTGATTCAGACCATGGACGGTTTGTCGCAGCTGCAGGACGCCTCGCGACGATTTCTGGTATTGCTGGTTGTCGAGGACGACAATGTGACGCGAATCTGCCGCAAGTTTCTCATTCAATACGGATGTGATGTTGAAGTGTCCAAGGATGGCCTGGATGCCGTGACCAAGGCCCAGGCCACCCTGTACGACTTGGTGCTGATGGATGTGATTATTCCGCAGCTCGACGGGCTGTCAGCGACAAGTGTGATGCGAAGTAACAACGTCTCATGCCCTATAGTGACGATGACCGAAGCGGCGATATCTGATCGCAGCCGGTTTTCCCAAAACGGCGTTACGGACGTGCTGTCCAAGCCGTTCAATAAGGACGCACTATTTAAAGTTCTGGACACCCACCTGCAGCATCACGGCCAGTCAGAAGTCAAAAGGCGCCGGATGGATTGACAGCCGAGATCTTTCTTCTGGTTGCTGCTAACGCCGCCGCGCTTGGTGAGCCGCACCGTAAGCGCGCGTGTATTTTTATAGGTTGTATTTATCGTAATACTGCTTGATTTACCATGAATATAGATTAAGGTAATTGGAGCCAAGAACCTGGGCCCAGCGGACCTGTCAGATGCATGGATCGTCGCTCGCCCACTGCGACATGCAGCGCAGCAGGCACGTCAAAAGTCCCACCCCACCAGATAAAGGGATCGCTGCAGCGAAGGTTACCGCGCCAACCTTTGTTTGGAATTTTTTGGCTCAAGGGCTGATCGTTGCATGTTTCGATTTAGGCTACAGCAAAGAAAACCCAACTTACTTGCTATCGAATCGAGCTTCTCTTATTCTCCATTATCACTTGCCAGTGGACAATAATTCAGTATGAGTTATCAACAGCAGGCTCCCCCAAATTACTACCAACCGCCCCAAGAGGGCAAGGAACAATACTTACAACAACCACAAGACAACAGTAACAATGAATACAACCAGCAACAGCAGCAGGGCTACTCGCGTCAGGACCAGGCGCCGCCTCCACCGCAAAACTTCTCGTCCAAACCACAGGGAAATGGGGCGACCTTTGAACAAAAATTCAAGATCGAAAAGCCGAAGATCAATGACCCGGCATTTATTGTCCTGTTTTTGGCAGTTGTCGCGGGGTTTGTGGCAGTGGCCGTGATCACCTTGAAAGCTTACGTGGACAACCGAGGATTTGAAGGTGGGTCCATCTACAGCACTAGTAACACCTTCTCATTGAACACTAATACTGTGATTCTATTTGCGTTTGTATCAGTGGCTGCAGTGGTGCTGTCATTTTTGTATTACACCATGGCTCGGTTGTGGACTCGGCAGTTTATCATCGCTACTATGATTCTCAATCTGCTGTTTGCGTTTGGTACTGCTATCTATTACTTGGTAGAAAAGTACTGGTCTGCTGGTATTGTGTTTTTGCTATTTGCCCTCTTCTCTGCCTATTGCTACTGGACGATGCGATCACGAATTCCGTTTGCTACGTTGGTGTTGAAAACTATCATTGACGTGACGCGGTTTGTGCCCTCAACCTTGTTCATTTCTGCGCTGGGGGCGCTGATCAGTGGCGCGTTTTCCGTGCTATTCAGCGTGGTGTTGGTAGCCACCTACGTGAAGTACGATGATAACAGCAGCAACCCGCAATGCGCAAACGGCGGATGTTCCCAAGCTAAGCTAATTGGCTTGATCATCTATGTGACATTTGCTGCGTATTACATTTCGGAAGTGATCAAAAACGTCATCCATTGTTCCATCTCAGGGGTATACGGCTCGTGGTACTACTGTTCCAAGTCGGACCAGGGCATGCCCAAGTGGCCTGCCTTCGGAGCGTTCAAACGATCAATGACCTACTCGTTTGGATCTATTTGTTTTGGTAGTTTGATTGTGGCATTGATCAATTTGGTGCGATCTATTCTGCAAATGCTCCAAAATGCCAATGCGACTAACGGCAATAACATCGCGGTCACGATTGTGCTATGCTGCGCGCAATGCATCGTGGGTATTCTAGACTGGGCCGTGCAGTACTTTAACCACTATGCTTATTCGTACGTCGCCCTGTACGGCAAGGCATACATCCCGTCGGCACGTGACACCTGGCAAATCATCAAGCATCGAGGTATCGATGCTTTGGTCAATGACTGTCTGATTGGCAATGTGCTTACGTTTGGGTCCATGTTTATAGGCTATGTGTCGGCTCTATTGGCCTATTTCTACCTGCGGTTCACCAAGCCGGCCTATAATGAATCCGGGGGTTTCTACCCGGTTGTGGTTGCGTTTGCGTTTGTGATTGGTACCCAGATTGGCAACATCACTACTGTGTCAACCGGTCGGGTGTCTCCACCTTTTTTGTGGCGCTGGCCAAGGATCCTGATGTGTTTAGAATGTCGTACCCGGGCATTTACGAGGAGATGCTCCAGACATATCCGAAGGTGCGGGAACGTTTGAACATTTAGTGAATTAACTTATTCTAATAACAATAATAATAATAATATTTATAAATATACTCAAGGGAGTATTCATGCGACGGACTGCTCGGTAAATCGCACGGATTTGCGTCGTGGTCGAAGTTGTGCCTGCATATCTGCAAATGCGGCCAGTTCGTCGCCTTTGCCCTCCAGTGTTGCTTGACAGGCGTCGTTCAGCTGCTTTTCTTCCTTGATACAGCGGGTGCAGGAGCACATAAATCCGTATCCGGTTCGCAGCTCTTGGC
This sequence comes from Blastobotrys parvus, assembly GCA_030564285.1. Classification (NCBI taxonomy): domain Eukaryota; kingdom Fungi; phylum Ascomycota; class Dipodascomycetes; order Dipodascales; family Trichomonascaceae; genus Blastobotrys; species Blastobotrys parvus. The sequence continues at coordinate 62,520 of JAJLUP010000049.1, forward strand.
GGCGCTCCTTCAAGTCCGTTTCCAAGTTGACATAGCTCATGAACAGTTCTTCGTTAGTGGCAATATCCTTGATGGCGGTCACCTTGATGCCGGCCCACGGGCCATCAGCGTGGACTTGGACTTGAACATTCGGCTCGCATGAATGGTTGAGATGCGACTGCACGGTGTAAACACTACCGTCGAATTGGTTCAAGTTGAATGCACCAAGTGCCAACATGTACTCTTCTTCGGTCAGATCGATCGACGGTTTTACCGCTTCTTGAAGGAGCTCAAACGACTGCGTTCGTAGTGTAGTATCATCGTCTAGCTCCAGAGCAGATTCTATGGAGTCTTGGCGAATGCGGGCCATGGATTCGAACTTGCGGCGAAGGTCGTGGTGCTTGGACGGGTCCTTTATTATTGACATGATCACCACTCCTACGGCATATCCCGCTTGCCAGTCGCTCTCGAGACACAGCACTTCGAATTCTTTCCACTTGGCCTCGTTGATCTTAGTCCGTGGGTTTTCATGCCACATGGCAGCATGAGTGGTATCGGCCTGATGACACTTCAACGAGCACCATCGGGCCTCGCAATGAGCGCATTCCTTGGCCCCCTGTGGCACTCTATCACTGGATCGCATTTGAAAAGTCCGGGTACACAAAGCACATGCCAGAGCCTTTCGCATCAGTGGCAGCTTGTCCAGTTGAGGAACCAGCACTACTGCTTCCTCAGTCCAGATTTCGTCACCACTGCGGAATGGATGAGTGGCATAGAGAGCTTTCCCTCGGGCTTTTGTCACCGTCACTGTAACATTTGCCGGGACTTCCAGATCTTCAATAACCTTTGAATGAACATCTGGTGCAAATGTGGCTTGCTGATTGGCAGTTTGCAGCCCGTGCTGTTTCAACAAGCCCTTTAAGCGCTTCTCACTGAGAGCCCATGTCGGGTTGTGCTGCTTGATAAGGGCCAGCACCTTGCCACAGGCCAGAGCTTCAGTGGCGGGGTTTTTCTGCCATAACGCTATTACGGCCGATATTACTTCCCGTTCGTTTGGTGAGTAGTCAGTCATTGTGGTTGGTTGCTTGGTTGCCTGAGTTGTGTTGTGGGTGTGTAGTGTAATCGCAATCTGTGAGGTAAGAGAGTGTGTGTGATAGCCTAGGGAGGCATCCGGGCCGACCGACCAATGACGAAATTTGTGTGGGGTTCAGCTCATGCGGTTTTTCCGTGGTTAGTCAGTACTTGGCGTGGAAGTGCACAGAAGCCTGTGACTCAGCCCCCGGTGCCGGCGCCGGCACCGGCGCAGGCATTGCGTGTTTGTTGTTGTGGTGTTTGTTGGGGGCACTGGATCTGGGCATCTGAGTACCAAGACAGACCAGGCGGCTGACTGGCGAGCGGTTTGAAGACTATGGAGCTATAGAGCCATGGAATAGGTAGGGGACACTATGTTCATTTTCATTGCACATTATATATGCTTAGTGCATGCATGCTTGCATGTCGGCGGCGCTCGCCGCACACACTCCATCGCTTTTGTGTGCACGATGAAGTCATTCTGCCTGTGGTGAGACGGAAGATTTATGAAATTCTCTGCACAAGAATAGTAGTCCCTTGATTATGGATGGTGATCTCATAGCCAGTCTATTCTTGGAAGATCAGATGCTGGCAGATCGATCGTATTTCGGGCACCCCCGGCAATTGAAGTTCTGGTAGCAGGGTGGGCCCGTTAGAACAATTGTGAACAATACAATACGGTGCGATTTCTATTCAATCAGATCGACATGTGGACAGTATCAATTGGCCGTTACTATCGGATTGTACGTGCGAATCCTACGCTAGGTTGATGGATGAAAAGTTTCAGCATTTGACCCACTCGGCTGGTAACCCTTGGCTGCGAGTTCCAAGGACATGGGTACCAGTACTCAGCATTTTGAAGATCGCAGAGGACACAGCCATACCTCAACCAACTCAATTGGTCCGAGTGGTGGTTGCTTGCAGCCATCAGCACTCACTGGGGTATGATACCCGGGTCGTATAGTACCTGTCTTCCGACGCGTGATATACGACGACGACCAACCCCCACTTCAATTGAGCAATTAGGGGTCCTGCCCAGATTGCCGGTGGTACGAAGCACCAGTCATTATCGGGAAAGGATTGCGATCGTCCCCTAGCTTCAATAATAATCGATTGAGTAATCAACCGATCCACCGGGCCCCCAATAAGGCTTCAAAATATTTCCATCAAGATCTAATCGTTGATGTACTGGGTTGGCTGCAGGGTCTCTATAATAATTTTTAAACTTCTAGTGCCGCAGCATATTATCTCTGAAATGAACGACGCCCCAGACCATCTATGCGGCAGAAATTAACACATGCATATGAAGGTAATGGGGCCCTGCCCATAATTCTGAGATGCTCAATCATCCAAAAGGATAAGCAATGACCTAATCAAGACACCGATACAGAAAGCATAGTACACAATACCCCCACGGGTACCGCCATGCGCACGGGTACGACGGGCGAGCGGGAATCCTGGTACTTGCACTGGGTTGTTTATTAGCCGGAAAGTATCAATGGATCTGGATCTGAGCCCGTGCACATCGATATATACCAGACGATCGCAGTCTGGATTCGGCTCACTTTTGACCTCCTTGTCTCTGAATCTGACTCTGGCTCAGACATTGGAGGGTACCCATTTTTCTTTCTGGTTTTTGGCACTAGGAAGATAAAAAAAACAAATCAGCCGTCGCGTTAAGCTGGTATATAAGGATGGTGATGTTTCTCTGTTCTTCAATTCGCCGCAACTGGTAAACGAGTCAGCCTCTCCTTTGTCAATCGCAACGCCTCACCCATCCGCCGAACAAACCACAAATCAATTTTACAATGTCATTCACACTTTTTTCACGTCCAATCACTCCAGCACCACTGTATTCTTCGCATATGGACCCGTCGACAGCTCGAGGTAGCAGCTCTGGGGACAAGTTTCGCGTCGGTGATCGAGTGTATATCCACAAGGCCGCATGCAAGCGGCTCCCCTGGCATGAGCTTGGCCCCGACAAAATGGACGACTCCTTGTTCATCGGCCCTTTCAAGATCATGGGCAAATTGCCTGGCCACCACTATAAACTCGATCTGCCACGCAATTGCCGGATCAAAAACTGCTTTGAAGAACGCGTGTTGAAACGATCCGAGTCACATGCATTCATGTCGCAGCCAACTCCGCGACAAGCACCACCATCCAGGGCGATGCAGTACAAGAAAGCTCCAGTGGGGCAGGCATACCAGATGGACAGAGCACATGAAATCGTGCGATTGGTAGAAGCCAGACGGGCATTGATCCGCCCGAGATACCGTGCCCAGTGGAAAGGCTGCCATCCGGACGACACCACGTTCATAACCGAGAACGTGCTGTTGCAACTACCGTCTGATCGACGAAACGCATTGCTACGGGATTTGGAACGACGGTCTTGATGACAGTTATAAATATATGATTATGTAGGGTCTTATGAAATGAATGAAATATTTGAATGTGATCTGGTGCGGCGCAGATTATCGCGATCGCTTTCCTGTAGACATTTTGACAAAATCGCTGGCACCCATGAACCCTGGCGATCGTGCGTTCTGGGCCAGCACCTCTAGGGCTTGTTCCAACGATCCCGAAGGATCTAAATCGTGAGCCATCCGCAGTCCTGCTTCAGGCCCTTGAGTGAGATAGGTATGTAGGGCCGTTTGCAAAAATTCCTTGAGAGCCGCATATGATGGGTCATTGTCATCAATTGTGGCCTGGGCAAATGCTTCGAGAATCGACCCTGGCGGGCCATCCTCGGGCAGAGCTTCATTGTCGTAGTTTTCGTCTGCATCGACAACTCTAGTAGGATCCTTGAGATGAATGCTGGCAAAGTCCGGCGGGGTTTGAAAAGTCGGCCTGATGCTCACGGTCTTCGGCACCCCCCAGTCGTGCATCTCAGCACCACGGGCCTTCAACGAAACCCATTGCCCCATCAGCTTCTTCACCGACCGAAGCTTCAAATGACTGTAATACAAGGTCATCAAAAATGCTCGGTGGAAAAATGCCACCTGGGTCTGTCCCTGCTTGTTTTCGGCAACAATAAACTTGCCTCCACCTTCGTCCAGGTACAACGGATCGGTGAAACCACCCGAGGTAATTGCATCTCGGAGCTGCGGAATCACATAATAATCAATCCTGTTGTCAATATAGTTGTAGACAACAAACTGGCCCTGTGACACGAGCGTGATGAGCTTGTTGTAGAACCGACAATCCGTGATTGCAAATTCCCAGAAGCTCCGCCCTATGATCATTTTGCGCCATTGCGGCTTGTCTATGTGCAGCAAATCTTCAAAGCTAACACAGAGCAGATTGCATCGATCGTCAAAATACCACACATGATAGCGGGTCGTAAACAGCCCCGGAGATTGCCCTTTGGTAGGAATATACAGCTCCTTATTGGACGCAGGCTTGCCATCATGGCCAAAAATCTTTAAATACGGTCGAGGTCGTCGCGACGTGGTCCAGTATAATGCAATAACACACTCGTCATTAGCAATCACCTCGCCAATCATGGGCTCACTACGATTCTGCGACCCAAGTTTGAATTGCGACACAATTTGGCCACTATTGTCAAACTTCCACACATGAAACTCGATCAATGACAGTGGAGACCGTTCGTCTCGTGCGGCTGCCACCACCAATCTGGACTTGTCCTTTCTGTCCGTTGGCTGGTTGATATCTGCAATTGCTAACCGGTCTCCAGGTTTGACTTGCTTTCCTTTCAGCTTGTGGGTGCATTTCCAAGCGCCTCCAACACTCAGACTGATCCGATCTTCTTCAGTTGGCGCCTTGTTCACATTGTCATATTTGATCCGCTGAGTCTTGATGTCAATTGTGTACCGAATTGGCTTTCTTTCTGCCGTAGGGTTGCTAGGGTCTCGGATTGTCAAGTATCCAGAACACGTCGATCCACCGCGATCGTAATGATCAGCTAAAGGAGTCACAACAGCAGCAGTATTTGTATCTGTAAACTGGAGAACTGTGTCACCAAAGTTCGACGGCAGTTCGTTTACGTATGGCCGCTGCAACTTCCCGCCAGGTCTCCACAATTCGTCCTCCAGAGTCACCGCAATTGGGTCGGCCATCTGGTCTTGCAACTTGCTGAGTTCACCAGCCCAGTCCACCAGCGACATGCTGCCGCCGTCGAACTTGTCGTAGAATTCGGGAGTCCATTCGCTGCCCATGGTCGATCGTATCAATACGTTTGCGTGAGAATTGGTTCTGACTCGTCCGCTCAGCTGTTTGCAGGTCGACGAAAGGTTCACTACCGGTTTGATGTCTCCGTCAAAGTATTTACAAATGTTGGCCAGTATCTCCACAGGGCATTCCAATATGCTCATCGAGTCTCCCAAAGGTCTTTCTAGCAACTAGCGTGTGGGTATGCTGATGTGTGGTGCAACGTTTTTTTACGGGTCCCAAACAGCGCAGTGCCCACTCTCAACCACCTGGTCGCGAATAATAAGGTTTCCCTGGATTGGATATAGCAGTCCTCTGCCTCTTCATATGCAAAGAAAAGACTGAAATCTCAATCGCAACCGCAGAAACGTTATTTTTTTATATAGCTCTTGATAACGTCCGAACTTGTTGAATCAGCCGTGCGCACATATCGGCCCAACCGTGAACCACCAGCCAACAATACGACGACCTACACACATCAACGAGAATGTTCCGGAGAGCTGCATTTACAGGCATAGCTGCAGGGAGCGTAGCAGTAGGCTATTCATTGCCGCCGTTTGACATGATGCAGTACTGGACAGAGCACCCTCTACCTGCCAAGAACACCCCCGAAGCCAGCCGATACATCCAGAATCTCGAATCCCAGATGATGCGACTGCCACAAGTGAAAGCCTTATGCAACGACCCGGCATACAAGATGCATCGCGCATGGAGCGGCGACTCCGCGATCCAACGAGACCACTCGGACGTGTTCACAGCAGGAACATTGATGACCCCTGGTGGGCTCAACGTCACGCCGATTGTGTTCACCAACGATACGGATAAATCCATCGTCAGCATCACGCATTGCGGTAGGCTGCTGACGGGATTCCCCATGATTGTTCATGGAGGGATCTTGGGCACCTTGCTAGATGAAGCATTAGGTCGGACTGCGTTTCTCAGTTTTGACCACCCCACGGGAGTCACCGCCAAACTGAGTCTAAACTACCAAGCACCGACACTGGCACATCAGTTTTTGGTGATCAGAACACATACCGAAGAAGTTACTGGAAAAACGAAGGCCAAAGTGACCGGCACAATCGAATCTCTAGACGGCAAGCCGTTGGTACGTGCCCAAGGAGTATTTGTAGTGCCCAAATCGTACAAACTCGCTAGCATGAAAGGATTATAGATCTATATACTAACTATTATACTGGAACGAACCAGCAATGTCACGAATGCCGCTGGTGACATGTCGCGATCTCGGGGTGACATGTCGTCGTGCATACAAATCCGTAAAGTCGCGCAACAGCGTCTTGATTCGTTTATAGTTTCCAGAGTTAACAGCAGTTTCCACTTTTTGCAGCAAGTTGCTCTTCTCCTGCTCAGAAACCGTGCCCGGCGGCAGCAGATCCAACGTCGACGAGATCCATTGCAACGCAGCGGCATGCGGCACCAGCTGAACCAGCGTCAAAAACAACGACGATGCATCCATCACGCATTCCCGAGGGAACGAGTAGATTAGCCCCGATACGATTCGTGCGCACAGCAAATGGCCCTGAGACTCGGCAAGGCTGGCCACATGTTGCCGCACCTCGAGCGGCACCGTGCCGTTGCCGTTCGAAATGGGGCTCGTTTCTTGGCCAAATGCAAACAGATCCTGCAAGAAATGCAATGTGGACGTGATTGGATCGATCTGCTCTAGATTTAGCGAAGCCAATGCTGCCTCGAACGACGGTTGGAACAGATCCGACGTGATGTGCTTGTACGGCATATACATCAACACATCGCCCATGAGTCGGAAAAAGTCATCCACCAGGTCCGGAAGCTGTTTGGCATCCGAAACTGCGCTGAGATGTCGGAAGAACGCTTGTGCTTGACGATATGCAAACTCCCACACCGCATCGCGAATCGCAGGCGTGATGGAGTCCCGCATCTCGTCACCAAACTCTCGCACCAATGCACCACTGACCCACAAATAACATCCAAACTGGGTCCGCTCAAACTCAGAAACCAGCGTCTCTGCAATCTGCGGCAGGATAGGCTCCAGCGTTTCGCCGCACGAATGCAGACATTCCTTGCTGAACTTGCATGTTCGCTCAGCGACAAACGACGATTCGCCGTGTGCCTGCAGAAGCGGCTTAACCAGATTTGGATAAAGATCGATGACAAAATGAGCTGTCGCTTGGTCACTGCCACTCGGCCGAACAATCGACACAAAGATATTCAGCAGCTCAATCTCGTCCGCAATGCTTCTATATAATTCATCGGTACCGGGCTGTGCGGCTTTGGCCACGAGCCGCGCAACGATGGGCTGGGCGAAATGCTGCAATGCTTGTAGTGTGTTTTCCGCAGGCAGCGCAAGAATAACGTGCGCGATACCGTCGGTGACTTCATACAACGCATCCACTTCGAGAGACGTCGTGGCCTTTTCGTAGAATGGGAAAAACTCATCCAGATACCCGGTCAGTAGGCTGGCACAGTCCTGGCAGAAATGCATCAACGCCTGCGCAGCAGCACTCAACACGGATTTACTGGTCGACCCGAATCCACTGATGATGTATTGAAGCTGGAAATCCAAGTATTCAGGATGCTTGGCGGTCCATTCGGTGTATCTGCCCAGCACCAAGGTTGCGGCAAACCGAATCTTTTCATGCTCAGGCAATTGCACAAGAAGCTTCATAATATTAGGCAGCACCTCGTCTTCTGACAGGTCCACTTCTCGGGCCATGGCCCGCATACTAAACAAGGGTGCTTCAATCTCCTGCCACGATCCGTTGTTCTGCAGTTTCTGAGATACCTGATTATATGCCTTTTTGAGAGGCAGCCCAGAACCCAATACCGAACAGCAGTCCTTGAGAACATCGCCGATTTCGTGTCTAAAAGATCTAAACTTTTCCTCTTCTTCCTTGTCGCCATCGAACAACGTCTCGCCATCACCGCTTGGATACTGCAGATGGTGGATCACAATATCAATCAGCTTTTCATAAATATCGGCGAGCAGTTGTCGAGCCTGGGTGTATTTTGGCATCACCAGCATTTGCCGTAATGAAAACCAGAAATAGAACGTGTATTGTACCACGTCCAGATCCTCATCAAACGCGGTGCATTCAGCAATACACTCCACAAGCTCTCTAAATTCAGAGGGTTGTTGAGCAACCAACACATGCCACGCTTCGCCAGCTTCAGCAAATAGCTTGGTCAATCCTCGAAACGATTCTGAATCGTCTTTGCAGTCCGCTATCCGCGGTCGTAATGCCACAACATTTGGATACAACACCTTGATTGTATCAATTGTATCCACCGTGTCTTTCGTTTCACGAATCAACGTACATGCACAATCCACCGCCGGTTCAAACGTCGCCTCATTCGATAAACCATCAAAAATCATACCGATCAGTGGAGAATTTCCCACTTCCAATACACTAATCTCTTTGAGCCATGAGTTTAGACATTCAAAAATCAGCGTCTGGATCGAGGTATTGCTATTACCATGGGCAAACTGAACCAACAATTGAATCACCTGCTTCACATTGTCTTCAATCAATACCTGGGCTCGATCTTTGAACTCTTCGTCACTCAATGCCGTTCGTTTGGAATCGCTCATCTCTTCAGGCAACACCTTCAAAAACTCCAATAGCGCCGACATTGTGGCTGGCTTGTCGAACTTGTGGACCATTTCTGAAACTGCATTCTGCCATCCAACATATTGAAGCGCCAAATTCGCCAATGCAATGCTCAAATGTCGAGAAACCATCTTGCTTGGTGACTGTTCAAGCATATTAATCAAACTCTGCTTCATTTCCATCCTTGATTCATCAGGAACCTGGTAAAAATCATACAAGATTTTCTGTCGCAAGGTCTGTGCTGTAAACACCTTGACTTGCTCGCTGTAATCCCCGGTCATCAGCTCATGGCAGATTTTCCATGAATCATTCTGTTTTCTTGGTTAGTTTTGTCTTTAATGTAAACATACCCCTTTCTGGAACTCTTCGAGAAATTGGCCGGCTTTGGTCTTTTGTGAAGGGTCTGACCCAGAATATAACGCATCCAATGCTTGAAGCACCTGACTCACGGGATCTGACATGATGTTTTGTCCTGTGTCCTGTGGAACCTAGTGCTGTGATGTGTATGAAAGTTAATAGTGGAAAAGTCGTGTCCCCTTTGACGAACGACCCTCCCAATAGTGATTTTTTTCATCATCTAAAATCATTGACTTTAACAACATCAACCATGTCTACAGCGCCACGAAGACAGAATCGGGTGGTGAGTTGTCCTTCTGGTATTAGCTAACATTTGATAGATAAAATACCCGATCACGGTATTGTTCAAGTTTTTGTCGGACGGCGCCAAGGTCCAGATCTGGCTGTTCGAACAAGTCGATTCGCGTATCGAGGGCGTTGTCAGGGTATGTCTTTTGTTTTTACAAGTATGCTAACAGAAATCAGGGATTTGACGAGTTTATGAATGTGGTGGTCGATGATGCCGTGGAGGTGAATTCAAAGAAAGATACGCGACGCAATCTCGGTAGAATACTGCTCAAGGGCGACAACATTACCCAAGTATCTACTCTCGATTGATAAAACAGCACACCAAGCATGGAGTTTGTAATTATTTATTAGAATTATCTGCGTCTTTTCTGAACAGTTTGTCGTTTATAATCACTGCGTCTAAAACGCGGTCGTGGGGCTCAATGGGAATAGACTCCACCAGCTGTTGGTCGGCCCCAATGGCGACCAAATAAGGATGCTGATGCAGGTCAGCACATTGAAGAATAAAGCTATCGTAAAACCCCCGGCCGTGACCAATTCTTTCACAATTCTTGGTAAATCCCATTCCTGGTAATATAATCATATCCAGTCCGCCAGCAGCGAAGCAATCTAGTCCCGAGTTAGGCTCTCGGATGGAATATTTGCCTTGAGGTTGTAGCTTTGCAATACTGTCCATGTCGGCCATTTCCAACATTGCCAGTTCCTGTCGCTGTTTCGGGAACTTCGGAGTCGATGCCGATGCCAGAGAGACTATTTTGGGCAAAAATACCCGCTTCTTGTCTTCAAATGCCATTCTAATCATGTCGGTGGTCTCCACCTCACCATGGTCCATATGAAGATAGTATGCAATCTTGGTGGCTTGTTGATATTCTGGCATGCCCCTCAATACTCTGGAGATGTTACTGGATTGAGTCGACAAGCTTTCTTTGGAAACATTGGCCATCCGGTCCCGGATAACCTGTCGTAATGCCCTCTTCATGATGTTTTAAGTGTGTGAGTGTAAAGTGGAGAAGGGAAGACCCAGCAGCCGCTCATGGCCGGAGAGATCCAGAAATCTAGTCAGCAAAGCGTACTTTTCGTCGCCGCTTCTTATCAACCCCATTCTCTGATCCTGTAGATGGTGTGTTGCCTATGCGCTTCTGCTCACGAGTAGACTGTCTTTTGGACCGTGCCTCTCGCATTTCTCTCGTCTTGTATGATCGAATTTGGCTCTTTCGCTTTTCACTCAGCAATTCTCTCTCGCGGGCTGTCTTCTTCTTAATCAATGACTCACTTTCTTCTGCCTGTTTCTCGTCTATTGGTGACGGCGAGCGTAGACGCTTTGATTTTGTCTTGTCTTCCTCTTCGTCGTCTGCTGCACTATCGTCCTCATCGGCGCTTGTAACGAACCTTGCAACCCGATTCTTTTCAGGACTATCTTCAAGACTCAGGCTCCCAATCTGGTCAACGGTGTGCCTAGTACGGGGTGAATCTGGCTCTGGAGTGCTCTGGCTAGAATCGCGGTCCATATCCATATGTATATCGGTCTCATTCTCCGACTTGGAGTCCAATGCTAGTCGTGATGCGCTGAGGTGAAGAGTGTCGGGGAATGACACCGATACAAATGTCCTATCCATTGTATTTTTTTTTTCTTCTGTAGTATTCAGTTCCAGTAAAGACTGTTGCTGATGCTGGGGGGTAGCTGGATTGTGGGTGGCTTGCGACGGTGGACCAGCTGACATCTCCATCTTCATACTGAAATAATGTGCCACCCCGGACTCGAACTCGAGCTCTCGGTCGAAATGTCAATAGCGCAGGTTCTTGCCTAATTCGGAGCTGGGCCCCCGCCCCCGCGTCCAAACTCCGATATCGGATCGGGACCCGAGCGGTGTGAAAAAGTCCACTCCTCAACTACTGGAGACAAGCAAAATAGTCATACACAGTCGGGCCATCAATAGCCGATATTTTATATAACGTTGAAGCTACCCACCACTCCATCGACTCCACATACACAAAATGATGAATAGATTGATTGGCAGACGGCTGTTCAGCACCAGTCGAGCAGTGTCCATCGATGCTTCTAAGCTCACCATCACCAAAGTGCAACAACCAAAATCGTATCCTCCTCCGGAACAGTTGGTGTTCGGCAAGGAGTTCACCGACCACATGCTGACCATTGAATGGGACGAAAAGACTGGTTGGGCAGCTCCAGAAATCAAGCCGTTCGCTCCATTGCAGCTGAGCCCTGCTGCCTCGGTGCTGCACTATGCTTTTGAATGCTTTGAAGGTATGAAAGCCTTCAAGGACGCATCAGGCGATGTCCGACTTTTCCGTCCAGACAGGAACATGGCACGGTTCAAGACTTCTGCTACTCGATGCGCGTTGCCAGATTTCCCAGGCGACGAAATGATTAAATTGCTGAATGAATATGTCAATGTGGAACGAAATTCCATTCCGCCAATCAACGGGTACTCGTTGTATTTGCGACCAACCATCATCGGCACAAACGCGGAATTGGGGGTCAAGCAACCATCAAAAGCTATGATTTTTGTTATTGCCTCACCAGTGGGTCCATATTATCCGTCTGGATTTAAGGCTGTTCGTCTTGAAGCTTCGGATCATGCCGTTCGAGCATGGCCGGGCGGAGTTGGTAACAAGAAGCTTGGTGCTAACTATGCTCCAACTGTGCAACCACAACAAGAAGCGGCTTCTCGAGGCTATGCTCAGATCCTGTGGTTGTTTGGTCCAGAAGGTATTGTCACTGAAGCCGGTACCATGAATGCATTCTTTGTGTTCAAGGATGCCCAGGGCAAGAAGGAGTTGGTCACTTGTCCATTGGATGGTACCATCTTGGAAGGTGTCACTAGAGATTCCATCTTGGCATTGGCTCGAGAACGACTGGATCCTAACGAATGGTCTGTCAATGAGCGATATTTCACTATTGATGAAGTCCGAGAAAAGGCCAAGAATGGTCAATTGGTCGAAGCTTTCGGTGCTGGGACCGCTGCTGTGGTGTCTCCAATCAAAGGCATTGGATACCGTGATGAGCAAATCGAAGTGCCATTGCAACCAGGAAAAGAAGCTGGCCCATTGACTGAGCAAGTGGCCAAATGGATCCAGGATATTCAATACGGTGCCGAATCCCACCAATGGGCTCCATTGGTGGATTCCAAGTAGAGAAATATGGAACTGTGCATTAATCTATGAAAAAAAATATAATATTATTATTAGTAACTGGAGGTGGGGGCTTTGAAGAAGGTGGCACGTTCCTGCATAGCCTTTTCTAACGTTGAGACATAGACATTGTACTTGACAGCTTCCCGTAGAAGATAACCAGACCGCTTTTCCCAATTTGAATGCGCACGGGTCGATACCAGAAATGACGGCTTGAAGATCTGGATCATATCCGCACGCAATACGGAATGGGATTCAAGATCCTGCTGCACCTTGGAAATATAGCCCTGGAGCGAATCGAGTTGGTCCTGTTCCTCAAGCTGGTTGTGAACTGTCGACAAAATCGGCGGGCGCCATTCTTTGATTTGGATCCTCTGGCCATTCAGTAGCAACACATCAAATGCACCGGATGCAATGGACGGTGCAGGCGATGCCGAGACATGTTCGAGCGGCTTGTCCCAGCCGTACTCCATGTTAGACACGGCCTCCACGAGCGGCTCCTTGCTGGCACGTGCAGCCCAGTAATTGCAGGTGTATACGTATTCCTCGGCAATTTCTTTGGTTCCGGCGATAAATAATAACGTGCCCTGGGCCGGTAGGTTCAGAGACCATTGTACTCCGCCTGAATTGTCGATAACACTTCCCCGTTTGTTGTGGCCCTTTCCAATGCTATCATTACTGATCGGGTTCACTTGCGCCATGCAATGGGCCAAAGAAATGTTGTCTGTCATTGTGGCACTGTCAAGCCAGTTGCCGCTGCCGACCGGTATCCCCGTAGACGGTGGCGCAGAGACGCCAGTCAAGCTGCTGGTTGTGCTATAAATCGAGCTCGAGTTCAGCCGATTGCGAGACTTTTTGGCTGCCAAGTTTGCAGAGCTTGGATGGATATCGAACCGGAACATCTTTAGATATCCCTTTTGGACCACCACAAACACCTGGACCCAGTCTCGTTTCTTGTACTTTTTGCTGTCTAGGTACGCCTGGAATTTCAGCAGCCCTTCCTTGGCCCACGGTGCACCATGCAGGGTCAAATCGCCATCCCGGTCGCTTTCCGCTGTGGTCATTGAAGTGTTGTCATTTTCCAATGACGCCGCACCAGATGCATCGGTGGTGGTAGATTTGGTGAGATCCGAGACAGACAGATCGACTGCGGCGGCGGCATTGCCAGCCGCTTCTTCACGGATCATAGTGTTTCGCAACGCACCAGCAAACCCAACACCTTCGATGCCCAGACCGCCGCCGCCGCCGGTATGCTCGTCGTACAGCGACCGTCGCTTGGACACAGTTTTGGGGCCGCTGGAGATGGCGCCTTGGTAGTCATAATCCGACCAAGTGTCGTTATTGAGCCACGACCGTCGATTTAGCGAGAACCGCGACCGAATCGATGCATTGTCCCGTGGAGCACGAGGGGCAGTGGCGAACGACCCCAGCGAAGAATGCGGAGCCAACCTAGAGTTGTATATAGATTCGTCGTCGCCGTCCCCATGAGCCAAATTCAGCGGCGTCATGTCGATCGAGGAATAAACACTTTTCAGCACCATCTCAATTATCTGCTCCCATTCCTTGATGCTGTAGAGAGTGGTATCAGTCACCAATGCTGTATTATCAGACTTGGTATTAACACTCCATCGTTTCTTGGAATTGACCGACGGCCGTCGTTGCACACCAAAGTCCATCGAGTCTGGGCGATGCGAAATGACACTTTCCAGCTCATTGCTATCTTGCATGATGCTGCCCGTATCTGTCACCAGGCAGTCCTCGGCTCGCAGCAGACTCCGCATTGTTTCCAGAGTCTGATTGACATATTGCGATCTGGGCATTTTCTTGGTCCGGTGATAATCTTCAGAATGATGATCCGTATTCAGCAATAGGATCGAATAGGCAAGGGTATAGATAACCCCAGGACTTCTAAACCCATGCTTTGGGTTGCATTCACACCATCGGTCTGCAAACGCATCAATAATCCGGTCCAGCTGTTGACTTTCAGCCTTGAGATACAGCCGTTCGCAAAGTAGCCGGATACTGGCCAAAACCGACTTGTCAGCAAGGTCATACAAACTCATGTATGCAGTTCTCACGACGATTCGATCTTGCCCTGTATCGCCGATCCAGGCCGCTGTTCCAGAATGGCTAACAAATGTTGCTTGTCCATGGTACAGCTGGCTGGCAATCTCGGAGTCTGCATATGTAGGCTCTTCCGGAACTGGACTCGGTACTGTGATGATTTCTGGATCTTTTTCCAAATCTGGTGATTGTGCTGCTACCGAGTCATCCATCTCGGGCTGAGAAATGTCCAGTTGTTGCACCACCACCGCATTGTTCTCGGGCTTGATGTCTACTGGCAGGCTTATTGTGCTCTTGTCGATTCCAATACCTTCATGGTCTTCCCTGATTGTCCCCACGGGGTTGTTGGAAGTCGGACTCGGGGGTATCGACTTGGAGGACCTGGCGTGTCTCAGGGATGAGTGGGAAGCTGAGAGCAGCCGTCGAAATAGCCCTCGCTTCTTTTCCTTTTTCTCGGTCATTCTTGGATTTTCCAGTTTTTTGATGCCTGGTCAAAATAGAAATATCGAACCCGTGGATATGCTAGGTTGAATATTTCAGAGAATTTAAGGGGTCACTAGAACCGTTCTAGGAATATGTTTCTGATTCGAGCTGGCAAGAATATTTCACTTGACGTTTCGACAAGGATCCAATTGATTGAACTTGTTAAGGTCAAGACCTCAGTCGATAGAAAAAAAAGAAGATAAAAAAAGAAGGAGCAGAACTAGGGTTCTAGATCTATATAAACCGTTGGCCGGACGTCTGTCGAAGATGCCGTAAGCATGAAGCTGCCGTTGACACCACCACCACAAAAACAGACACCCGCGTCAAATCATGCACGTTCCCTTCCGCTAAAGTACGAGCCCGGCATGCTTGCGCGTTTCATATCGCCGAATTCGTTCCTAATGGCTGAAATTTCCTTAGGGGCGGGGCCCGCCCTAGGCCCTCGACCACCAACGAAATGGCTACCAATGGATCTCGATCAGATACAGCACCGTTTCCCTGGCAATCGGCTATGATCGTTCATCCATTCAGCAGATCCAGATGTAGCCACTCGTTAATCGTTCGCGTCTATACTAAAAAAAACCTTCTCCCCCCCGACCCCCGTATTCTATTCTATCCAAGGGATATCCTCCCTTGGGCTTTTACCACCCAACCCAATTTAATTGTCAACGCCACGCCCGCTCCGTACCAACGCAAGTGGAACAAAAATATAAACACACCCGCTTAAGAAACGCCCCTTCCCCCTTTAGATTCTTAACAGCCACCAAATGTCGTTTCTGTTTTCACGATCAAAACCAAAGTCTCCGCCAGACTTGGTGCGGTCGCTTGGAGAGGCTCTCAACCGAATCGAAAACTCATCCACTGGTGACCGACGAAAGGCCATAGACGAGCTGAGTCGGCTGTTGATGCAAATGAAACTCACGTTGTACGGGGACCAAGAAACAGATCCCAGTCCAGACCAGATCGCAATATTGGCCCAGGAAGTATATGCTTCCGATGTGCTACTGCCGCTGGTAGCCAACTTGCATATCTTGGAGTTCGACTCCAGAAAAGACGTGGTGGTCATCTTCACCACGCTGTTACGGCGACAGATCGGTAACCGCTCACCAACCGTAGACTATCTAACCACCCGTACCGCGATTTTTGATACCCTCATCACCTGGAGCGCCTCGGCTGACCTTGGCATTACCGCCAACGCTATTCTCAGAGATTGCATCAAGTACGACGAGTTGGCGCGCATCATCATCAACTCGCCACTGTTCTGGAACTATCTCGATTATGTCGACTCGGATCATTTCGAAACGGCCTCAGACGCATTCACCACTGTTCACGAGCTGTTCTCTTCGCATTCCCAGATCGTAGCCGACTTTCTGGCTCGAAATAGTGGACCATTTGCTATCAAGATGAACGCTCTCATGGGATCACAAAACTATGTCACGAAACGGCAATCAATCAAAATCATGAGCTCGGTGGTACGAGAACGGGCCAATTATGGGTTCATGACCGAATACATCTCGGTACCAGAGCATTTGAAACAAGTTATGATATTGCTGCGCGACAAGAGCAAGAACGTGCAGTACGAAGCATTTCAAATTTTCAAGGTGTTTGTCGCCAACCCCAAAAAGCCAAAGCCAATTGTCGACATCTTGACCAAGAACAAATACAAGCTGATTACATTTTTGAGCAACTTTAACACAGAAAAGAAGGAGGACGAGAATTTCAAAGACGAAAAGGCATTCATCATCAAGCAAATCAGCGCTTTGCCTGACCCTTCTTCACCATCTTCAGCAGCATCATCCAAACCTCCAAGCCCGGGAAAAGACAACCACCACCACCAAATTCATACCCCAGGTCCAAGCGTATTATCACCATCAACAATGCCGCCGCCAATTCTTCATGCAGATCCAGTACATCGACAGGATTATTTCGCAAAAGCTACTCCACAACAACAACAACCAACACCTGCTCAGTCTCAGTCTCAGCCGCAGCATAGCCCCAACTTCCACCATCCACTGCCAAAAGTGCCATCTGAATAATCTTCTGTAGAACTGTGTTAATATTATATTTATGCTTATGATGATACGAGATACGGCACCAACCGGTTTTCAAAAAAGCGCAATCCAGCAAGCTGTTCATCGCGACACAATGCACCATGTTGCTCAGCCATCTCCAACTCTTCAACCGCTACTGTGACGCTCCAGCCAAATTTGGCGCTGGTATCCTGAGCCGACACTCCCTGTTGATCAGAATTCAGAGACCGGATCCACTGTAGAAGGTTTCTAATGATTACTTGCGGCGTCTTGTATGATTCTTGTACCACCAATAAGCCGCTCTTGAATTGCCGCAGCCGGATCGACAATTTGAGCCGCTCGAATTGTGAGCATGCAGCATGCAAGTCCTTGGGCGAGATTAAGGAGATTCCTCGAGCTCGATTGTAGATTGCAAACAAATCGACCAAGCTGATCACTCCGCCTTCTCTTGCCAAGATTCCGCCACCATCCAAAAATTCAGCAATCTGACGAGCCAGTTCCTCGTGGAATAATTCACGACCGTGTGACATTTCTTTGGTGACAATGCTGGAACTGATTCCCAATGCTTCCGAACTTTGTCTCAGCGCTTTCCGTGCGGCGAGTGAGGAGTCTCCTTCTTCCTCCTGTTCCAGATACAATGCATACGATTCGGCTAGTTTGATCACCTCTTTAGCGCTGTTCATCAGTCCATTGAGATCTTCGAATGCCGATCCCAGCACTTGTTCCGTCTTTTGGCGGTTGTGCTCGTTGATTTGTTCAAGCCCATGCAGCCCCGCCCCCACCTTTCTATCTTGCTTTGGGCGTTGTATTATCGTTTCCTTGGTCCATTCTTTTTTCTTCAATGCTGAATTTAGCTGCTCGTAGAATCGCTTGTCGACATTTCCTCGGAAACTCAACTTGGTGGTGTTATTGTCAGCGCCTACCGCTAGCGGAAGCGAGGGTCCTGGCGAGTCCGATCTGATAGTCGCCAGTTCTGCTGGTAGCCGGGGTGAAATCAGCCTCTCTCCGCACATTTCGCAATGGGTCAATTGAGGATGGTTCGTGAACGTGCATCTGGGACAGGCGAATCCGTCTTTGGGTTCTTTAGTATCAATCGGCCGCGGCGACGGTGCTTTCGACGCGGCGGCAATCGCGTCGTCAATTTGCTTCTGGTCGGCTTCAATGCCACATGTCAAACATTTGGGCAGGTCGCCAGTATAATCTTTGAGTGTATTTGCAAAGTAGCAAATCTGGCAGATCCACGTTACGCCAGAATTGGTCGATGGTGTTGATGGTTGACTGGTCGACTTGCCACTCAAATACAGTGTGATCTTTGGACTACTCTTCAAAAATCCACCCTATCATACAGTTAGTGAGTTTGTTCGTTGCTGAACATACATAATACTCCACATTTTTGACTGATCCAAGACCCAATCCAATCGAATGCGTTCTCGGGTTGGTATCATCAACATAGCAGATCCGATGACTGGTTAGGTACACGCGGCCATTTTGATACCCAGCAGCCTTGAATTTGCCCTGGTAGATTCCAACATTCGACTCTACAACTATACTCTGCTCATGAGGTAGTAGAACAGGCCTGCCGACTCCTGTCACTTCAATGTTCTCCCACATGTGGTGGTGGTGGTGGTAGTCGTGGTGGCACTGAAGCACCACCACCGCGTGCTCACAGACTGTGGGGATCGTGCTCGGGATCGGTTTGCAGAGGCAAGTCCAGGTCTATAACGGTAATAACGATGCCCGATACCATGCCAATGGAAGCACAGTAATTCAAGGCTACCCGTAGCACAAAGCCAAGCCGAGAGCATGTTCCAAGCCCGGCTCACACAGTCTCACTACCAGCAATTGCAGCAAGTCGCCGCCACCCTAAGCCAAAATAACCGAGCATTGGCTGAAACATTTTACCGGGAGGGAGTGCAGGTCAAAGGCTGAGGCCCTAAGCAAGGAACAAAAAAACTGCCCTTGTCGAAGGTTATTTGCAGCCCCGGCCACCCTCGAAAAACCACCCCACTTCTTACTACTTAGAGCAGCAACGTTCCGTGCTGCCTTTCTTTCTTTCTTCATTGCCACAATCCTAGTACAAAAAATCGTCAAAATGACTGCAGGCACTTTTCACGAACTCACCACTGAGGGCATACTGTTTGATTTGGATGGGACATTGATCAGCAGTACGGAAGGTGTGGAGAAGTTCTGGCATGCATGGGCAGTTGAACACAAAAAGGACCCTGAAGAAGTAGTCAAGTACTGCCATGGCGTTCGAAGCTTGGATGTGATAAGCAGATTTCAACCCGAAAAGGCCAATAACGAATATGTTGCTGAACTCGAGCTCACAATTCCGACAAAATGGGCCCAGTTTTCCAAAGCAATACCCGGTGGTAAAGAGCTTATCGATGCGCTGCCTCCATCACAATGGGGCGTGGTCACTTCAGCCACTCGTCCCACCGCTTCCACTTGGTTAACCGACTTTTTGCATATTCCGATTCCATCAGCTTTCGTCACAGCTGAAAGCGTGTCGCAGGGAAAACCGAACCCGACGGGATATAGCATGGCAGCTAAGCAGCTGGATTTGACCCGATTTTTGGTAATTGAGGATTCTCCGGCAGGTATCAAGGCCGGAAAGGCGGCCGGTGGAACGGTCATTGGGTTGACTACATCGTGCAAAAATGCAACTGTATTAAGAGATGCTGGGGCTGATGTGGTGGTCGAAGACTTGACACATATCAAGGTCAAATGTTGGGAACCAGATACTAACTCGTTGACGATATTAATGTGCGATTGTATCATATAGTTCTGTATTTCTGTATTTCTCTAGCTATTGATTGATCAGTATCACGGTTGTCACCGTCACTCAACATACTGGGCCCAGCTCGAG